>KK900173.1:0-83780 GCA_000696445.1 Aquilaria agallochum | reverse complement strand
GCAGCTTTGCACCACATCACTTACATAGCCAAAACATTACTCATATGTTCACATACTTGTCTCATTTTACATACACTACATGTACATGCATACATGCACTACAAAATGGTCTTAACTCAACTACATACGAACCCTAGTTTACAGGAGTGCTTGAGACACAATGGACTCCAGAACAGGATGTTGGACAGCTGCTGCATAACACAATAAGCACCGCCATTAAAAATACGAAATGCCCCCCTAAAATCACCAAAATTTTCAGATCATAACTAGACACATGGAAGTTCATATACCTAAAATCTCAAATCAAAAATCAAACCACAAATGTAGTTTAAATGAGATCTTTCTACTGGACCTAAAATGACAGAATTGAGGGGAGTAAGTTTCATTGAGAAACTTAGTAAGGGTAGCACTTGGATTCAATAGGCAATGTAACCATCATTAAAACCTACATTCAAAGACACTAAAACACAAAAACCACAATGCATATATACAAGATATAACAACCAAATGCAGTAGCCATTCACAACCAACAAACACATGAAATGCGGTAGCAACATACACCATAGGTTAGTCCATAAAACACATAATAAACATAGCCAAATCATGATGGCAGCCCTCCTTAAGCTAATGCTTGTTCATAACAGGATTTTAACACTAGTTAGTACTAACTTTGGGCTCCAGAAACCCTCATTTCATTGACATCTTTGTGTACTTCACACTAGGTCACAAAACCTTCAATAAGAGTACTCCCCTCACTAAGCTTGGTTTATCAAGCTCATGGCTCTCTTCTAAAATTAGCCCTAGCTCCATGGTTGCTTGAAAATACAAAAAAGAACCCATGAGAGCAAGAGAACCCTTACTAAAGTTGGTAGGCTGAAAGTGAAGCTTGATCCTTGAAGTATCCAAGCAATAGCTCAAGTTTGCTTCCAATTGCTTCCTTTTGCCTTCAATTTCAATCAATTGCAAGTTTGAAGGTGTGGTGGCTATTGGAGGAAGTGTGGCTATGTTCTTGAGCTAAAGCAAGCCAAAAATGAGAGAGACATAAGTGAATTGGCCACTTAAGTGGCCTTAAGTGAGCTTAAGGGCACAAAACACACTTAAACAAGCTTAACCTACTTTATGTCATTTTCCTTCTCACTAATTATGGTTTCTTTGTCTTAAACTCACTAGTACACATGCGCCCAACATTTTTGACCCATTTACAACCATAGTAGCCCCCGCCCTAGGTGGGAAAACTCCAAATTGCTTCATTGCACTTAAATCAAAGATTTACACATCCTAAGGCCTACATTAGAACATTTCAATTTCATTCTAAAAAAGTTTTGAATATTTCAATTTCAAAAAAGTTATGAATGTTTCAATTTCATTTTTAACAGGTTGTGATTGTTTTCATTTCATTTTAAAGAACTTGTGAATATTTCCATTTTATTTTAAACAAGTTGTAAATGTCTCCATTTCATTCTAAACGTGCTCTGAAAGTTTCTATTCCTAACATGTTGTTATTGTTTCCATTTCATTTCAAACTAGTTGTGAATCATTCCATGTCGTTATAGACAAGTTGTGAATCCTTCGATTTCAATCGAAACAAGTTGTGAACATTTCAATTTTGATCAAAACAAGTTGTAAGTGTTTGATTTTTCATTTTAAACAAGTTGTGAACGTTTTCATTTCAAACAAGTTGTGAATCTTTCCAATTCATTTTAAACTAGTTATGAATGTTTGCATTTCGTTATAAATAAGCCGTCAATGATTCCACTTTATTCCAAACAAGTTGTGAATGCTTCTCTTTCATTCTAAATAAGTTATGAATGTTTCCAATCTAAACAAGTTGTGAATGTTTCCAATCCAAACAAGTTGTAAATGTTTCCATTACATTCTTAACTAGTTGTCAATGTTTGCATTTTGTTCTAAAAAGTTGTGAATGTTGCCACTTCATTCCAAAGAGGTTGTGAGAATTTTCATTTCATTCAAAACATGTTGTCAATAACTCCATTTCAAACAAGTTGTGAATGTTTCCATTCCATTCCAAACAAGTTGTGAATGTTTCTATTTTATTCTAAACAGGTAGTCAATGTTGTAGTTCCAAACAAGTTATGAATGTTTGCATTTCATTCTAAACAAGTTATGATGTTTTCATTTCATTTCAAACAAGTTCATTTCATTTCAAACAGGTTGTAACTATTTTTATTTCATTCTAAACTTGTTAAGAATGTTTTCATTTCATTCTGAGCAAGTTGTCAATGTTTCCATTTCATTGCAAACAAGTTGTGAACATTTTCATTTTATTCTAAACAAGTTGTGGAAGTTTCCATCTTAAACAAGTAGTGATTGTTTCTAGTTGATCCTAAACAGGTTGTGATTTTTTCAATTACATTCTAACCAAGTTGTCAATGTTTCCATTCCAAACAAGTTGTGAATGATTCAATTCCTAACAAGTTGGGAATATTTCCGTTTCATTCAAAATGTCTAATGAATCTTTCGATTCCATTCTAAACAAGTAGTCAATGTTTCCATTTCAATCCAAACAAGTTGTGAATGTTCGTATTTCATTCTAAACAATTTGTGATTGTTTATGAACATTTATATTCCAAACAAGTTTTGCATGTGTATCTCATTCTAAACTACATCTAAATGTTTCGATTTTATTCTAAACAAGCTATGAAAGTTTCTATTTAATTCCAAACAAGTTATGAATGTTTCTATTTCATTCTAAACAAGTTATAAATGTTTCCATTTCATTCTAAATAAGTCATAAATGTTTCCATTCTAAACAAGTTATGAATGTTTCCATTTCAAAGAAGTTGCAAAAGTTTTGATTTCATTCTCAACAAGTTGTGAATGTTTTCAATTCATTCTAAACATGTTGTGAATGTTTCCATTCCAATTAAGTTGAAATTCTTTCCATTTTATTCTAAACAAGTTATGAATGTTTTGATTTAATTCCTAACAAGTTGTGAATGTTTCCCTTTTATTCTCAACAAGTTCTGAATATTTTTAATTCATTCTAAACATGTTCTGAATGTTTCCATTCCAAACAAGTTGTCAATAATTTTATTTCATTGTAAACTACTTGTGAATGTTACCATTTCATTCTAAGCATGTTTTGAATATTTCCATTTCAAAGAAGTTGCGAATGTTTCCATTTCATTCCAAAAAAGTTGTGAATGTTTCCTTTTCATTCTAAACATGTTGTGAATGTTTTCATTTGAAACAAGTTGTGAATAATTCCATTTCATTCTAAACAAGTTGTGAATATTTTCATTTCATTTCATATTAGTTGTGAATGTTTGCAATTCTCTCCAAGCATCTTATGAATGTTTTCATTTTATTCTAAGCTATTTGTGAATGTTTCCAATTCAATCTAACTAACTTATGAATATTTCCATTTCATTTCAAACAAGTTATGAATGTTTCTACTTCATTCTAAACATGTTGAGAATGTTTCCATTTTATTCTCAAAAAGTTGTGAATGTTTTCACTTCATAAAAGTAGTAAATGTTTCCATTTCATTCTAAAAAAGTTGTGATTGTTTCCATTTCAATCCATAGAAGTTGTGAATGTTTCCATTTCACTCTAAACAAGTTGTGAATGTTTCCATATCAAACGAGCTGTTAATGTTTTTGTTTCATTCTAAACCAGTTGTGAATGTTTCTATTTAATACTAAACAAGTTGTAAATGTTTCCATTTCACTCTAAGCTAGTTACGAATCTTTCTATTTCATTCTAAAGAAGTTGTGATTGTTTCCATTTCATTCGAAGGAAGTTGTGAAAGTCTCTATTTTATTCAAAACAAGATGTGAATTTTTCCAATTCAAGCAAGTTGTGAATGTTTTCATTTCATTCCAAACAAGTTGTGAATTTTTCCATTTTATTCTAAACAAGTCCTTTATGTTTCCATTCCAAACAAGTTGTGGAGCTTTTCATTTCATTCTAAACTACTTGTGAATGACTGCATTTCAAACTGTTAGTGTTGTGCCCAAAAGCCAATCATAAGATGATTGTATTTTTGCAGATTGAGTCATGATGTTTTATTAAGGCATTAATCCAACAATTGTGGTTTTTGTTTTGTTTCTACGTAATGTAATAAAAAAAATTGTAACCCTAGAATAATGTTAATCTTAAATGTCCCTGGTCTAGTATTATAGTGGAGTAGGTTACAATAATACATAACGACTAACATATGTGGAGACTAATATAAGATATGTAGTCTACATTTGGGTACAAATTGAAGAACTTGTGTACTGGACCGACCCACCATGGGAATGCTACATGGATCGTTATATGAGTGTCATAAGTGATTCTCATAGTGATCGTGGTATATGCAGTCCTTTGACCTAAGATCATCAACGTTCCCTACATGTGAGTCACATACTTTGATACTTCCCTTTGTTACTCGTAACTAAGTGAACTTGAAGCAGGTCATTGGGTATGTCACATATCATGCGGAGGGTTCGGTACGATGAAGATGGGATTTGTCCCTCCTATGTAACATGAGTGATATATTCAGATCCCTTGATAGAGTGAGACTAAGAAATGCGTGGCCATGCTCAGATGAGTTGATATACGATATCAATGTCATCAGTTTAAGTTATTCTACTTGGTAATCAAGAAACCAAAGATTGGGCTATACAAGAGTGACACATTTCATGTCTCGTGCTTAGTCTTAATATCTTGGACAAAGGGACAATGGCATATACGGATAATGATCATAAAGGTTTAGTCGAATCATTGACAATCTTGTCACTTGGATAGCAGTGATGTATTGCTAGACACCGCTCATTGCTTGTGATCATAAATGTGATTTATGGTCATTGCCAACGTGGTACAAGCCTATTGGGTCATACACATAAAGCCAACTAGATTGTTAAAGTGCATGGCCTAACTATTTGGGTTATGGTTTCATGATAATTTCGTGTTAATAATTGGCCCAAAAGTTGAGCCATTATTATGCCTAAAATTAAAGCTTAATTGGTTTAGGGCTTTCAAACCCATTAGGCCTAGAAGTTGAGTCTCACTATAAACACAATGTATAATGAGAAATTCACAGCCTTTGCCCTAGCCTCCCAAAAACAGACAACCATACTCTTCTTTTGCTATTCCTTGGACAACGCAAGCTAGCACTGCCAACGCAAGAGAAATGTGTCTGCTGGGATGTGGTGGAAGCATGGTGATCCCGAGAGGCTTGTGTAGATACCATAGAGATCTTGAACACATGAACTATTCAGGTTTTGTGATTTGACTCTACAATTGGGTGAGAGATCTCAACTGAAATTAGGTATGAAAATTTTTGAACACCCGGTTTACCCCATTTCAGTTAGATCCTAGAGGGTTTCAATTATATTCTGCTACGCTTGTTTGGCTTCTAAAACACTATAGTGGTATCAGAGCTACTGGTGAAACCCTAAATTGGGATTCAATGTTGAATCGCATGATGTTGTGTGTTCGGTTGCTTTCGGCCATGATTAATTAGATTGATTTATGATGCATGAAACCATAACGTGTAATGAATATGTGAGATATATGAAGAAATGACACATATTGGTTAATAATATTAACCCTAGATTGATTGGTATGAGATACCTATACGGATTAGGATTCTTGCAATAGTTGCAAAACCCTAGCTTGGATCGCATTAGAGCTATTTCGGTATTGAAAGTAGAGTACTTTTTATGGCTCGAATAGAGGTGGTCTCGGGTGCCTAGTTACTCGAAATAAAAGATTTTAGACAACATAATTGTAAGACCAACCACTGCTCACTGACCGGCCAATGGGACCGCCGTATGCGAAGCACCACATTAATAAAAACTGGTTAATCACGCGCATTAATTGGCATGCATTTTTGTTGAATAAGATTTGACATGTTATCCTGATTGGTGGTTGTAGCGTGGTGCATGGTTATAGCCCTTGATTGGTTGTACTTGTAAATATGGCTTGCGAGTCATGCATTATTCTTGTTATTCTCATTGTTCATTCTCTTGTCACCTTACTCCCCTCAAATGTAATTCGAGGTTTCCATTATTGATGTAATGGTAAATTATGGGATCGTCTAAGGTGGTGTGTTCAAGAAGGTGACAACAAGAAGCGCAACCAACCAAAGAGGAGAAGGAGCTTGTTAAAACCCATTTCTTTTCTTAGGCTTTTATGATATTCTCATTGGTTTGATAATGTCACATAGTATAAGCTATAACCATGTTACATTTACTTTATTGTTAGCATGAGATGCATGTTTTATATTTGTATATGATGCATGTATAAGACAACCGGAGATAATAATTGGTGAGATAAAAAAGTAAATCCCTTAAACCAAATATTAAGTCATTCAATATGATGCATTCTAAATGTTGGCACTCATCAAGACTTTGATCAACATTAGGCGGGTTTGCCAAAGCAAAGCACTTATGTTCATCTTGGTAAGGTGTGATGGGGTAATAATGATATCCAAAATGCTAACTTTGGTTCCGACTTAACTAAGTTATGCCAATAGGATTGGGGACTTAGGGGCATAAGGTTGGGCTTAAGTTCATGAGATGAGCTTGGACAAGTGTTGTTCACCCAACTATCCAAGAGTGGCATGAGATGCAATTGGCAATGAGTTGCCCACCTAAATAACTATAACTTGAGAGAAAAGCTAAAGCTAACTCAGGTTATGGTGAAATATGGATCTTGGCCCATTAGAATACCTTAGCACTGAGGTGTTCCAAAATAATATCGAGGGTTATTATTTTGAGTAAAATAGTGGGAGTATCGTTTAATAAAAATCCTTATTAAATGAATTAAAATGCATGACTCTTACACTACATATTTACTATTGTAGATAACCATGGCACAAAACACATTGAAACTTTTGTTGCGATCGATCTTCGAATGAGCCTGCTGCTACTGCTCCAAGAGCTGAAAAGGATGCTCACAAGCGGCATTCTGATGATGCTTTGGATGTTGCTTGCCTCACGCTTATTACCATGGAATTTGAGCTTCAGAAGCAACATGAAAACATGTGGGTGTTTGATATGATCGAACATCTCAAAATGCTCTTCTAAGAGCAAGCTAGGCATGAAATGTTTAAGACCTTTAAGGTATTATTTCAGTGCAAAATGTCTGAGGAAGCCTTGTGGGTCCTCATGTGCTCAAGATGATTGCGTACATTGAGAATCTTAAGAGATTGGGATTTGGTCTTCAGAAAGAGTTGGCTATTGATCTAGTCTTGCAATCGTTGCCCGAAAACTACAGTTAGTTCGTTATGAACTATAACATGAACGACCTTGACAAGTCCTTCCTTGAATTGCTCAACATGTTGAAAACTACTAAACAAAACCTTATGAAGGCTAAGCTTATTTTGACGGTTCAAAAGGCAAGGGGAAGGGAGAAGCCAACAAGAAGAAGAACAAAGCTAAAGGAAAGTCCAATGCTAATTATTCTTTAGCTACACTGAAACCATCTGGGGGTATGGCAAAGGAAGAGGAATGCTTCCATTGTAAGCAACCTGGACATTGGAAGCGCAACTGCAAGCTCTATTTTGAGGAACATGCTAAGGAGAAGGGAAGTAAGTCTTCCACTTCAGGTATTCTTGTTATAGAGGCTAACTTTTCTACTTCCTCATCTTGGGTATTGGATACTGGATGTGGATCTCACATTTTTACAAATGTGCAGGATCTAAGTAGAAGTAAAAGATTGGCCCGAGGTGAAGTGGACTTACGTGTTGCAAATGGAGCAAAGGTTGCTGCCTTAGCTGTAAAGACTTATGTTCTCACTTTGCCTAGTGGATTAGTTTTACAATTAGACAACTGCCACTTTGTGCCTACTATTAGTAAAAATTTGATTTATATTTCTTGTTTGGACAAGAAAGATTTTTTATTTATAATAAAGGACAAATGTTGTTCTATTTATTTGAATGAAATCTTTTATGGTAGTGCTCAACTTAGCAATGGGTTGTATGTTATAGAACTCAAAAATCCAATCTATAATGTGAATACTAAGAAGGTCAGATTGAATGATTCGAACCTGACCTATCTCTAGCACTGTCATCTAGGCCATATAAATGAGACCCATATATCCAAGCTATATAAGGATGGACTCTTGGACTCATTTGATTTTGAATCATATGAGACATGTGAGTCATGTTTATTGGGCAAGATGACCAAAGCCCTATTCACAGGGCAAAGTGAAAGGCCTAATGACTTACAGGACTCGTACATAGTGATGTATGTGGCCCTATGTCTACACATGCTATACGAGGGTTCCAATACTTCATTACCTTTACTGATGACTTCAGTAGATATGGCTATGTGTATCTTATGAGACACAAGTCAGATTCCTTTGAAAAGTTCAAGGAATTCAAGAATGAAGTAGAAAATCAACTCGGGAAGAGTATCAAAGTACTTCAATCAGATCGAGGTGGAGAATACTTGGATTAAGAATTCTTGACTATCTAAAAGAGTGTGGTATAGCATTACAACTCACTCCACCTGGTACACCTTTATGAAATAGTGTATTTGAAAGGAAAAATTGAACTCTGTTAGACATGTTTCAATCTATGATGAGTCAAGCTAACCTTCCAAACTCCTTTTAAGGACATGCTCTAAAGACAGCCATTTTTACACTAAACCAAGTTTGATCTAAATTAGTTCAAAAGACACCATATGAGATATGGAGTGGGAGGTGTCCCAGTTTGTCTTTTATGAAGATTTGTGGCTATAATGCCTATATGAAACATCAATCCTCTAACAAGCTTGGGCCTAAATCTCATAAATGTCTTTTTGATAGGTATCCTAAAGAAACAAAGGGTTACTATTTCTACAATCCTTTTGAGCAAAAAATGTTTGTTGCTAGAACTGGCGTCTTTCTAGAAAAAGAGTTTATCTCTAAAAGAACTAGTGGGAGGAAAGTAGAACTTGAAGAAATTCAAGAACAACAAGGGGATATCAAACCTGAAATGGAAACCAATATACACCACAAGATGTTGTGGTTCAAGAGTCTATTCCCATAGCACAGAGCCCATGTAAGTCTGGTAGGATTCGGCGTGAGCCCAAGAGATATGGATTTCTTATAACTCACATTGGTGATGTGATTCTCATGGATCATGATGAGCCCACAACCTACCAACAAGCTATGTCGAGGCCTGACTCTAAGAAGTGGCTAGTGGCCATGAAGTCCGAGATGGAATCAATGTATGAAAACCAAGCATGGACTTTGGTTGATCCACCTGAAGGGGTAAAACTTATAAGGTGCAAATTGGTTTTCAAGAAGAAAATTGACTGGATTACCTTTAAGGGACAATCGGTTGCCAAAGGTTTTGAGCAAATTCATGGTATTGACTATGATGAAACTTTTTCACTAGTTGCCATGCTTAAATCCATCCGAATCTTATTGGCTATTGTTGCACACTATGATTATGAGATATGGAAAATGCGTATAAAAAATTTGTTCCTAAATGGAAAGCTACTTGAGGATGTGTACATGGCATAGCCTAAGGGTTTTGTCACTTCTGATAATGCCAATAAAGTGTGTAAGTTACAAATGTCCATTTACGGGCTGAAGCAAGCTTCTCGGAGTTGGAATCCTCATTTTCATGAAGTAATAAAAGAGTTTGGTTTTATCAAAAATGAAGATGAACCTTGTGTCTACAAGAAGGTTAGTGGGAGCGCTATTGTCTTCTTGGTATTGTATGTTGATGACATATTACTCATCCGGAATGATGTTCCCAAGCTACAGTCTATGAAGACTTGGCTTGGGAAATGTTTGTCTATGAAGGACTTCAGTGAGGTAGCCTATGTGTTAAGAATTAGGATCTATAGAGATAGATCTCAAAAATTGCTCGGCCTAAGTAAAAGTACATACATTGACAAGGTGTGAAAGAGGTTTAGCATGCAAGATTCCAAGAAAGGATTCTTGGCTATATCACATGGTATAACTCTTTCTAGATCTTAGTGTCCAAGTACACCCAAGGAGAGAGAGCGCATGAGTGAGATTCCATATGCCTCAGCAATTAGATCTATCATGTATGCCTTGATATGTACTCATCCCCATGTCTTGTATGCCTTAAGCATGATGAGTAGGTACCAATCGAACCCCAGTGAGAGTCACTCAATAGTTGTTAAGAACATCCTTAAGTACTTGCGAAGGACTAAGGATGCATTCTTGGTCAATAGGGGCGAAGATGAGCTCGTTGTAAGGGGTTACATTAATGCTAGCTTCCAATCTGATAAAGATGATTTTAGGTCATAATCTGGTTATGTGTTTTGTATTGATGGTGGTGCTGTAAGCTGGAAGAGTTCAAAGCAAGAGACAGTAGCTGACTTTAGAATAGAATTTGAGTACATGGCCGCCTCTAATCCTGCAAATGGAGACAGTTTGGATCAAGAAGTTCATCATTGAACTTGGAGTGGTTCCAAGCATTGTTGACCCGATGGAGCTCTATTGTGACAACAATGGAGTAATTGCACAGGCTAAGGAACCTTGATCTCACCAGTGTCCCAAACACATACTCTGACTATCATCTCATCAGGGAGATCATTGAGAGGGGTGATGTGAGGATATGCAGGACTTCGACAGACAATGACATTCCTGATCCATTAATAAAGCCTTTTATGAGTAGAAGTATGATGGCCATTCTAGGTCCATCAGTATTAGATACATGGATGATTGGATTTAGTACAAGTAGGAGATTGCCAGTGTTGTGCCCAAAAGCCAATCATGAAATGATTGTATTTTTACACATTGAGTCATGATATTTTATTAAGGCATTAATCCAACAATTATGTTTGTTGTTTTCTTTCTACGTAATGTAATAAAAAAAATTGTAACCCTAGAATAAGGATAATCTTAAATGTCCCTGGTCTAGTATTATCATGGAGCGGGTTACAATAATACATAACGACTAACATATATGGAGACTAATATGAGATAAGTAGTCTACATATGGGTACAAGTTGGAGAACTTCTGTACTAGGCCAACCCACCATGAGAATGCTTCATGGATCGTTATATGAGTGTCATAATTGATTCTCATAGTGATCGTGGTATATGTAGTCCTTTGACCTAAGATCATAAAGGTTCCCTACATGTGAGTCACATACTTTGATACTTCCCTTTGTTGCTCATAACTGAGTGAACTTGAAGGAGGTCATTGGGTATGTCACATATCATGCGAAGGGTTTTGTATGATCAAGATGGGATTTGTCCCTCCTATGTAACAGGATTGATATCTTCAGGCCCCTTGATAGAGTGAGACTAAGATATGCATGGTCATGCTCAGATGAGTTGATATACAATATCAATGTCATCAGTTTAAGTTATTCTACTTGGTAATCAAGAAACCAAAGATTAGGCTATACAAAAGTGACATATTCCATGTCTCGTGCTTAGTCTTGATATCTTGGACAAGGGGACAATGGCATATACGGATAATGATCATAAAGGTTTAGTCGAATCACCAAGAATCTTATCGCTTGGATAACAATAATGTATTGCTAGACACTGCTCATTGCTTATGATCATTGCCAATGTGATAAAAGCCTATTGGGTTATACACATAGAGCCAATTGGATTGTTAGAGTTCATGGGCTAATTATCTGGCTTATGGTGTCATGATAATTTCGTGTTAATAATTGGCCCAAAAGTTGAGCCATTATTAAGCCTGAAATTAAAGCCTAATTAGATTAGGGCTTTGAAACCTATTAGGCTTAGAAGTTGAGTCTCACTATAAATATAACATATGGTAGAAATTCACAGCCTTTGAGCTAGCCTCCCAAAAAGAGATAGCCACACTCTTCTCTTGTCATTCCTTAGAGGACGTAAGTTAGCACTGCAAGCGTAAAAGAAACACATATGCCGAGACATGGTGGAAGCGTGGTGATCCAAAAAAGTTGGTGTGGATACCATAGAGATCTTGAACATGTCAATAGTTCAGGTTTTGAGATTTGACTCTACAGTTAGGTGAGATATCTCAACCAAAATTAGGTATGAAAATTTTCGAACACCTGGTTTACCCCGTTTCAGTTGGATCCTAAAGGGTTTCAGTTATATTCCACTACGGTTGTTTGGCTCCCACAATGCTACACAAACAAGCTGTGAATGTTTCCATTTTATTCTAAACAAGTTGTGACTTGTGAATGTTACCATCTCATTCTGAACATCTTGCGAATGTTTCCATTTCAAACTAATTGTCTCCATTTCTGTTTCATTCTAAATAAGATGATAATGTTTCCATTTCATTCTAAATATGCTGTGATTGTTTCCATTTCATTCCAAACAAGTTGTCAATGTTTCCTTCTTATTCTAAATGAGTTTTGAATGTTTCCATTTCAAGCAAGTGTTGACTATTTCAATTTCATTCCATACAAGTTGTGAAAGTTTCCATTTCATTCTGAACAAGTTGCTACGAATACTTCCATTTCATTCTAAACAACTTGTGAATGTTCCCAATTCATTCCAAATAGGTTGTCAATGTTTCCATTTCATTCTAAATAACTTGTGAATGTTTTGATTTTATTCAAAACAAGCTCTAAATTTTTCCATTCCTAACAAGTCATGATTGTTCCCATTTCATTCTAAACTAGTTTTGAATTTGTCCATTTCATTGTAAACAAGTTATGAATGTTCGCATTTTGTTATAGTTGTGAATGTATCCATCTCATTCTAGACTAGTTCTAAATGTTTCCATTTATTTTGAAACAAATTGTGAAAGTTTCAATTTGATTTCAAACAAGTTGTGAATGTGTCCATTTCAATTTGAACAAGTGCTGAATGTTTCCATTTCAAACAAGTTGTGAATGTTTCCATTTCACCCTAAATAAGTTGTCAATGTTTCCAATTCATTCTAAACAGGTTAGGAATCTTTCCATTCCAAATAAGTTGTGAAAGTTTCCATTTCATTCCAAACAAGTTATGAATACTTCCATTTCATTCTAAATAAGTTGTCAATGTTTCCATTCCAAACAAGTTGTGAGTGTTTCTATGTCATTCCAAATAAGTTGTGAATGTTTTGATTTCACTCTAAACAAGTTATGAATGTTTTTGTTCCAAAAAAATGTAAAAGTTTCCATTTCCTATAACTTATTTGTGAATGTTTCCATTTCATTCCAAATATGTTGTGAATGCTTGCATCTCATTCTAAACAAGCTATAAATGTTTCCATTTCAAATAAGTTGTGAATGTTTCTATTGCATTCCAAACAAGTTGTGACTATTTTCATTTCATTCTAAAGAGGTTGTCAACGTTTCCATTTCCAACAAGTTGTGAATGTTCCCATTTTATTCTAAAGAGGTTGTGAATGTTTCCATTTCATTCTGAACTAGTTTTTCTTGTTTCCCCTTTGCTATAAAAAAGTTGTAAATGCTTACATTTCATTCTAAACAAGTTGTGAAAGTTTTCATTTTATTTTAAACTAGTTGTGAATTTTTCCATTTCATTTTAAACAATTTGTGAATGTTTGCATTTGATTCTAAACAAGTTGTGAATGTTCCCAGGTCAAATACGTTGTTAACAGTTTTTTTCCATTCTAACCCAGTTGTGAATGTTTCTAATTCATTCTAAACAACTTGAGAATGTTTCAAATCCAAACAAGTTATGAATGTTTCCATTTCGTTCTAAGCCAGTTGTTAATCTTTCCATTTCATTCTAAACAAGTTGTGAATCTTTCCATTTCATTCCAATCATGTTGTGAATGTTTCGATTTCATTCTAAACAACCTGTAAGTGTTTCCATTTTAAACAAGTTGTGAATGTCCCCATTTCATTCTAAACAAGTTGTGAATGTTTCCATTTCATTCTAAACAGGCTGTGAATGTTTCTACTCCAAATAAGTTGCTAACTTTTCCACTTGATTCTAAACAAGTAGTGAATGTTTCCATTTCATTCTAAACATGTTGTAAGTGTTTCCATTTCAAACAACATGTGAATGTTTCAACTTGCTTTTAAACAAGTTGTGAATGCTTCCATTTCATTCTTAACCTGTTCTGAATATTTACATTCATAACAGGTTGTGATATTTCCACTTCATTCTAGACTAGTTGTGAATCTTTCTATTTCATTCTAAATAAATTGTGAACGTTTCCATTCTATTCTTAACAACTTGGGAATGTTTATATTTCATTCTAGTTGTGAATGTGTCCATCTCATTCTAAACTAGTTCTAAATGTTTCCATTTCTTTCTAAATAAGTTGCGAAAGCTTCCATTTGACTCCGAACAAGTTGTTATTGTTTCCGTTTCACCCTAAACAAGTTGTGAATGTTTCCAATCCAAACTGTTAGTGTTGTGCCCAAAAGCCAATCATGAGATGATTGTATTTTTGCACATTGAGTCATGATATTTTATTAAGGCATTAATCCAGCAATTATGTTTTTTGTTTTGTTTCTGCGTAACTTAACAAACATAATTGTAACCCTAGAATAATGATATTCTTAAACTTCCTTGGTCTAGTATTATTGTGGAGGGGGTTGCAATAATACATAACGACTNTGTGGATACCATAGAGAGCTTGAACACGTCAACTGTTCAAGTTTTGTGATTCGACTCTACAGTTGAGTGAGAGATCTCAACCGAAAATTAGGTATGAAAATTTTTGAACACCCGGTTTACCCCATTTCACTTGGATCCTGGAGGGTTTCGATTAAATTCCGCTGCGCTGTTTGGCTCCCGAAACCCAACACAAACAACATGTGAATGTTTCCATTTTATTCTAAAGTAGTTGTGAACGTTTCCATTTAATTCTAAACAAGTTGTTGACATTTCCATTTCATTCCAAACAAGTTGTGAATGCTTCCATTTCATTCTAAGCAAGTTATGAATGTTTTCCATTTCATACCGAACAAGTTGTGAATGTTTCCATTTTAGTCTAAATAGGTTGCAAGTGTTTTAATTTCATTCTAAACAAGTTGTGAATCTTTCCATTTCTTTCTAAATAGGTTGTGAAAGTTTCCAATTGATTCCAAACAAGTTTTGAAACTTTCCATTTCATTTTAAATGGGTTATGAATGTTTACATTTCAAGCAAGTTATGAATGTTTCCATTTTATTCAAAACAAGTTGTGAATGTTTCCATTACATTCTAAGCTGGTTACCAATGTTTTTATTTCATTTTAAAGAAGTTCTGAATGTCTCTATTTTATTCCAAATAAGTTGTGAGTGTTAGTATTGTGCCCAAAAGCCAATCATGAGATGATTGTATTTTTGCACATTGAGTCATGATATTTTATTGAGGCATTAATCCAGCAATTATGTTTGTTGTTTTGTTTCTGCGTAACGTAATAAGCATAATTGTAACCCTAGAATAATGATATTCTTAAACNCGTTTCACTTGGATCCTGGAGGGTTTCGGTTAAATTCCGCTACGCTGTTTGGCTCCCGAAACCCAACAGTGAGTGCTTCTATTTCATTCTAAACAAGTTGTGATTGTTTACTTTCTGAACAAGTTGAGAATGCTTGCATTTTATTCAAAAACAAGTTGTGAATGTTTCCATTTCATTCTAAACATGTTGAGAATGTTTCCATTTCTTCCCAAACTAGTTGCCAATGTTTCCATTTCATTCTAAACAAGTTGCAAATGCTTCCATTTCATTCCAAACAAGTTGTGAGTGCTTTCATTTGATTCAAACCTAGTTGTGAATCATTCCATTTCAAACAAGTTGTGAATGTTTCCATTTGAAACAAGTTATGAATGTTTCCATTTCATTCTATACAAATTGTGAATTTTTCCCATTTCATTGTAAACAAGTTATGAATGTTTCCATTCAAAACAAGTTGGGTACATTTCCATTTCATTCTAAACAAGTTGTGAATGTTTCTATTTAAAGCAGGCTATGAATATTTCCATTTTATTCTGAGCAAGTTGTGGAAGCTTCCATATCAAACAAGCTGTCAATGTTTCAATTTCATTTTAAACAGGTTGTGTTTATATCCATTCTGAACAAGTTGTGAATGTTTCCATTTCATTCTAAACAACTTATCAATGTTTCCATTTTAAAAAAGTTAAGAATATTTCAGTTTTATTCTAAACTAGTTGTGAATGCTTCCTTTTCATTCTAAACAAGTTGTAAATGTTTCTATTTCATTCCAAATAAGTTTTGAAAGTTTCAATTTCACTCTAAACAAGTAGTAAATGTTTCTGTTTCTAACAAGTTATGAACATTTCTAGTTCCTTCTAAACAAGTTTTGAATGTTTTCACTTCATTCTAAATATGTCATGAATGTTTTCATTTCATTCCAAACAAGTTATGAAAGTTGCCACTTGTTTCTAAGCAAGTTGTGAATGTTTTCTTTTCATTCTAAACAGGTTTTGAGTGTTTACATTCCTAGCAAGTTGTGAATATTTCCATTTCATTCTAACCTAGTCGTGAGCCTTTCTATTTCATTCTAAACAAGTAGTTAATGTTTCCATTTTATTCCAAACAAGTTGTGAATGTTTCCATTTCAAATAATTTGTAAATGTTTCCATTTCATTCTAAACAAGTTGTGATTATTTTCATTTTGATTCTAAACAAGTTGTGAAAGTTTCCATTGCAAACAACATGTTAATGTTTCCATTTCATTCCAAAGAAGTTGTGAATGCTTTCATTTCACTCTAAACAAGTTGTTAATGTTTCCATTTCATTCCAAACAAGTTGTGAATGCTTCTATTTCTGTCTAAACAAGTTGTGAATCTTTCCATTGCGAACAAGTTGTGAATGTTTCCATTTCATTGAAAACAAGTTGTAATTGTTTCCATTTCATTCCAAACTAGTTGTGAATGTTTCTATTTCATTCTAAACAAGTTGTGCTTGTTTCCATTTCAGTCCAAACTAGTTGTGAATGTTTCCATTTCATTCTAAACAAGTTGTGAATGTTTCTATTTGAAAAAAGTTTTGAATGTTTCCACTTCATTCTAAACAGGTTAGGAATCTTTCCATTCTAAATAAGTTGTGAATCCTTCAATCTCATTCTAAATTCATTGTGAATGTTTTGATTTCATTCCAATCAAGTTGTCAATGTTTCCAATTCATTCCCAAAAAGTTGTGAGTCTTTCCATTCTATTTTAAATAAGTTATGAATGTTTTTGTTTCATTCAAAACTAGTTGTGAATGTTTCCATTTCATTCTAAATATGTTGTGAACGTTTCCACTTCATTATTAACAGGTTGTGAATGTTTACATTCCAGCCAAGTTGTCAGTGCTTTCATTTCATTCTAAACAAGTTGTGAACGTTTCCATTTTAAACAAATTATGAATATTTCTGTTTCATTCTAAACAAGTTGTGAAAGTTTCCATATCATTCCAAACAAGTTGTGAATGTTTCTATTTTATTCTAAACATGTTGTGAATGTTTCCATTTCAAACAAACTGTGTATGTTTCCATTTGATTCTAAACAAGCTGACAATGTTTCCATTTTACTCTAAACAAGTTTTGAATGCTTTCATTTCATTCTATACGAGTTATTAATCTTTCCATTTCATTCTCAACAACTTGTGAATCTTTTACTTCCATCCTAAACAAGTTATGAATGTTTCTATTTTAGTCTAAACTAGTTGTGAATCTTTCCATTTCATATTACACAAGTTTTGAATATTTCCATTTCATTCCAAACAAGTTGTGAATGTTCCCATTTTAATCTAAATGAGATGTGAATGTTTCCATTTTATTCCAAATAAGTTGTGAATGTTTCTTTTTTATTCTAGTTATGAATGTGTCCATCTCATTCTAAACTAGTTCCAAATATTTCCATCTTTTTCAAAACAAGTTGTGAAAGTTTCTATTTGCTTCCAAACCAGGTGTGAATGTTTCTATTTCATTTCAAACAAGTTGTGAATGTTTCCATTTCAATCAAGTTGTGATGTTTCAAACAAGTAGTGAATATTTCCATTTCATTCTAAACAAGCTGTGAATGTTTCCATTTCTTTTTGAACAAGTTGTGAATATTTCCATTTCACTCTAAATGAGTTGTGAATATTTCCTTTTCATTCTAAACAAGTTGTGAATCCTTCCATTTCATTCTAAACAAGTTGTTAAAGTTTCCCATTCATTCCAAATAGGTTATGAATGTTTCCTTTTCAAACTAAATAAGTTATTAACGTTTCCATTTTCAAACAAGTTGTGAATGTTTCCATTTCCTTTTAAACAAGTTGTTAATGTTTACATTTCAAACAAGTTGTGATAGTTTCTGTTTCATTTTAACAAAGTTGTGAATGTTTCCATTTCTTTCTAAACAAGTTGTCAATATTTCCATTCCAAACAAGTTGTAAATTTTTCAACTTCATTCTAAACAAGTTGTGATGGTTTCCATTTCATTCCAAATAAGTTGTGAATGTTTCCATTTCTTTCTAAACAAGTTGTCAATATTTCCATTCCAAATAAGTGTGAATTTTTCAACTTCATTCTAAACAAGTTGTGATGGTTTCGATTTCATTCCAAACAAGTTGTGCACTTTTCCGTTGCTAACAAGTTCCGATTGTTTCCATTCCAAACGAGTTGTGGATGTTTCCATTTAATTCAGAACAAGTTGTTAATGTTTCCATTTCATTCCAAACAAGTTGTTAATGTTTCCATTCATTCTAAACATGTTGTGAGTGTTACCATTTTAAACAATTGTTAATGTTTCCATTTCATTCTAAACAAGTTGTAAATGTTTCCATTTCATTTTAAACAAGTTGTGATTGTTTCCATTCCAAACATGAAAAGAATGTTTCCATTTCATTCTAAACTTGTTATGAAGCTTTCCATTTCATTCTAAAGAGGTTGTGAATGCTTTCATTTCATTCTAAACAGGTTGTGATTGTTTCATTTTCATTCTAAAGAAGTTGTGATTGTTTCCATTTTAAACAAGCTATGAATTTTCCATTTCATTCTAAACAAGTAGTGAATGTTCATAATTCATTCAAAAAAAGTTCTAAATGTTTCCATTCCAAACAAATTATGAATGTTTCCATTCCTTTCCAAACAAGTTGTGAATGTTTCCATTTAATTATAAACATGTTGTGCAGTTTCCATTTGTTTCTAAACATGTTATGAATGTTTCCATTTCATTCTAAAAAAGTGGTGAATGTTGCCAGTTCAAACAAGTTGTGAATGTTTCCATGTCATTCTAACCAAGTTGTGAATGTTTCCATTTCAAACAAGCTATGAACATTTCCACTTCATTCTAAAAAAGTTGAGAATGTTTCCATTCCAAATAAGCTGCGAACGTTTCCATTTCATTCTAATCAAGTCGGGAATGTTTCCATTTTAAACAAGTTGTGAATATTTCTGTTTCATTCTAGAGAAGTTGCGAATGTCTCCATTTCATTCTAAAGTTTCCATTCCAAACAAGCTGTCGATGTTTCCATTTCATTCAAAACTAGTTGTGATTGTTTGTACTTCATTTTAAACAAGTTGCGAATATTTCCATTTCATTCCAAACAAGTTGTGATTCTTTCCACTTCATTCTAAACAATTTGTGAATATTATCATTTGAAGTAAGTTGTGAATTCTTTCGCTTCATTCTAAACAAATTGTGAATGTTTCCACTTGTAAGAAGTTGTGAATCTTTCCATTTCATCTTAAACAAGTTGTGAATGTTTCCATCCTAAACAAGTTATAAATTCTTCCATTTCATTCTAAAATAATTCTGAATGTTTCCACTTCGTTTCAAACAAGACGTAAATGTTTTCATTTGATTTTAAACAAGTTTTAAGTGCGTTCATTTCGAACAAGTTGTGAATGTTTGCAATTCATTCCAAACAGGTTGTGAATGTGTCCATTACAAACAAGTTGTGAACGTTTCCATTTCATCCTAAACAAGTTATGGATGTTTCGAATCCATTCTACACAGGTTGTGAATGTTTCCATTCCAAACAAGTTGTGGATGTTTCCATTTCATTCAAAACTAGTTGTGACTATTTCCCTTTCATTCTAAGTAGGTTGTGAATATTTCCAAACAAGTTGTGAATATTTGCATTTCATTGTAAAGAAGTTGTGAATTTTTCCATTTTAAACAAGTAGTTAATGTTTTCAATTCATTCTAAACAAGATATGAATGTTTTGATTTGATTCTAAAAAATTCATGAAAGTTTCCACTTCATTCCAAAGAAGTTGCAAATGTTTCCATTTATATTTTAAACAAGTTGTGAACATTTCCAATTCAAAAAAGTTGTGATTGTTTCAATTTCATTCTAAGGAAGTTATGAATGTTTTTGTTTCAAAAATGTTGTGAATGTGTCCATTCATTCTAAGCTAGTTCTAAATGTTTCTATTTCATTCTAAACATGTTGTGAAAGTTTCAAGTTAATTCCAAACAAGTTGTGAATGTTTCCATTTCATTCAAAATAAGTTGTGAATGTTTCCATTTCAAACAAGTTGTGAACGGTTCAATTTCATTCTAGACACATTGTGAATCAATCTATTTCATTAAAAAATAGCTATGAATATTTCCATTCGAAACAAGTTGCAAATATTTTCATTTCATTCTAAACTAGTTTTGAATATTTTTGTTTTCTTTAAATAAGTTATGAATGTTCCAACTTCATTCCAACATGTTGTGAATGTTTCCTATTTATTTTAAACAAGTTGTGAACATTTTTATTTCAAAGAAGTTGTAAATGATTCCTTTTCATTCTAAACAAGTTGTGGATGTTTCCATTTCATTCAAAACTAGTTGTGAATGTTTCCACTTCATTCCAATATGTTGTGAATGTTCCATTCCATACCAAACAAGCTGTCAATGTTGCCATTTCATTCTAAACAAGTTATGGATTTTTCTATTTCATTCTAAGCAAGTTCTGAATGCTTCCACTTCAAACAAGTCATGAATGCTTACAATTCATTCTAAACAACATGCAAATGTTTTCATTTCATTCTAAACAAGTTGTGAATGTTTCCATTTCAATACAAAAAAGTTGTGAGTGTTTCCGTTCATTCTAAATATATTGTGAATGTTTCTATTCCGAACAAGTTGTGAATGTTTCCAATTCAATATAAACAACTTGTCAAAGTTTCCTTTTTATTCCAAACAAGTTGTGAATGTTTTCATTCCAAACAAGTTGTGGATGTTTCCATTTTATTCAAAACTAGTTGTGGATATTTTGATTTTATTCTAAATAAGTTATGAATGTTTCCATTTTATTCAAAACAAGTTGAAAAAATTTCCTTTTTGTTCTAAACAAGTTGTGACTGTTTCTGTTTCAAACAAGTTGTGAATGTTTCTAGTTCACTGTAAACAAGTTGGGAATCTTTCTATTTTATTCTGAACAAGTTTTGAATGTTTCCCTTTCATTCTAAACTAGTTGTGAATATTTCCATTTCATTGGAAACAAGTTGTGAATGTTTCCATTTTATTTTTAAACAAGTTGTGAATGTTTCCATTTCATTCCAAACAAGTTCTGAAAGTTTCCACTTCCTTCTAAATAAGTTGGCAATGTTTCCATTTCATTCTAAATAAGTTGTGAATGTTTCCATTTCATTCTAAACAAATTGTGAATGTTTCCCTTCGAAACAACTTGTGAATGTTTCCAATGCATTCCAAACAATTTGCAAATGTTTCCTTTTCATGCTGAATAGGTTGTGAATATTTCCACCTCATTCTAAACAAGTTGTGAATGTTTTCATTTCATTCTAAACTGCTTGTTAATCTTTCAATTTCATTGTAAATGTTTCATTTTCATTCTGAACAAGTTACAAATATTTCCACCTCATTCCAAACAAGCTGTGAATGTTTTCATTTCATTCCAAACAAGCTGTGAATGCTTCCAATTCATTCCAAACAAGTTGTGAAATTTTCTATTTCATTTTAAAGAAGTTGTCAATGTTTCCATTGCAAGCATGTTGTGAATATTTCTACTACTAACAATTTGTGAGTGTTTCTGTTCCATTCTAAACTAGTTGTGAATCTTTCCATTTCATTCTAAACTAGTTGCAAATCTTCCCATTTCATTCCAAACAAGTCATGGATGTTTCCATTTCATTCTAAACAAGTTCTGAATGTTTTCATTTTATTCTAAACAAGTTGTGAATGTCTCCATTTCATTGTAAACAAGTTGTTAATGCTTCAATCTTATTCCAAACAAATTACGAATATTTCCATTTCATTCTAAATGAGTTGTGAACATTTTCATTCCAAACAAGTTGTGAATCTTTCCATTGCACTCTAAACATGTTGTGAAAACTTGCATTTAATTCCAAACATGTTGTGAATGTTTCCATTTCACTCTAAACAAGTTGTGAATGTTTTCATTTCATTATAAACAAGTTGTGACTATTTCCAATTTGAATAAGTTGTGAATGCTTCGATATCATTCTAAACTAGTTGTGAATCTCTCCATTTCATTAAACTAGTTGTGATTGTTTGCATTTCATTCTAAACTAGTTGTGAATACTTCAATTTCATTGTAAACAATTTGTGAATGTTTACATTTCATTCAAAGCGTGTTGTGAATGCCTCCATTTCAATTTAAACAAGTTGTGAATGTTTCCATTTCTTTCAAAAAAGTTATAAATGTCTAAATTTCAAATAAGTTGTGATTGTTTTCATTCCAGAAATTTTGTGGATGTTTCCAATTCATTTAAAACAAGTTGCTAATGTTTCCATTTCATTCCAAACAACTTGTGAACGTTTCCATTCATTCTAAACAAGTCTTGATTGTTTCCATTTCAAACAATTGTTAATGTTTCCATTTCATTCTAAACAAGTTATGAATGTTTCCATTTCATTTAAAATAACTTATGGTTGTCTCCATTGCAAACAAGTAGTAAATTTTTCTGTTTCATTCTAAACTAGTTGTGAGGCTCTCCATTTTGTTCTAAACAAGTTGTGAATGTTTCCATTTCATTCCAAACAAGTTGTGATTGTTTCTATTTCATTCTGAACAAGTTGTGATTGTTTTTATTTCTAAAAAGCTATGAATGTTTCCTTTTCATTCTAAACAAGTTGTGAATATTTATATTTCATTTTAAACAAGTTCCAAATGTTTGCATTATAAACAAATTCTGAATGCTTCTTTTTTTTGCCAAACAAGTTGTCAATGTTTCCATTTCAATCCAAACCAGTTGTCAATATTTCCATTCAATTATAATCAAATTTTGAAGTTTTCATTTAATGCTAAACATGTTGCCAATGTTTCCATTTCATTATGAACAAGTTGTGAATGTTTCTATTTTGAACAAGCAGTGAAGCTTTCCACTTCATTCTAAAAAAGTTGTGAATGTTTTGATTCCAGACAAGTTGTGAACGTTTCCATTTGATTCTGAACAAGTTGTGAATATTTCCATTTTAAACAAGTTATGAGTATTCCATTTCATTATAAACAAGTTGTGAGTGTTTCAATTTACATCTAAACAAGTTGTAAATGTTTCCATTTCAAACATGTACTGGATGTTTACAATTCATTCAAAACTAGGTGTGTTTGTTTGCATTTCATTCTAAACAAGTTAGAAATGTTTCCATTTCATTCCAAATAAGTTGTCATTGTTTCCATTTCATTCTAAACAAGCTATGAATTTTTCTATTTTTTCTAACAAATTGTGAATATTTTCATTTCAAACAAGTTGTGAGTCTTTCCATTTTATTTTAAACATGTTGCGAATGTATCTATCCCAAACAAGTTGTGGATGCTTCCATTTCATTCTAAAATGGTTCTGAGTGTTTACATTTCATTCCAAACAATATGTAAATGTTTTTATTTCATTTTAAACAAGTGTTGAGTGTTTCAATTTCAAACAAGTTGTAAATGTTTCCAATTCATTCTACCCAAGATGGGAATGTTTCCATTCGAAACAAGTTGTGAATATTTTCATTTCATTCTAAACAAGTTGTCAATGTTTACATTTCATTTTAAAGAAGTTGTGAATGTTTGCATTCCAAACAAGTCGTGGATGTTTCCATTCAAATCTACTTGTGAATGTTTTTATTTCATTCTAAACAAGTTATTAATGTTTCCATTCCTTCCCAGACAACTTTTGAAAGTTTCTATTTCATTCTAAACAAGTTGTGAATGTTTCCATTTTATTGGAAACAAGTTGTGTTGTGTATGTTTCCAATTAAAACAAGTTATGAACGTCTCCATTTTATTCTAAACAAGTTGTGAATGTGTCCATTCATTCTAAACTAGTTCTAAATCTTTCCATTTCATTCTAAACAAGTTTTGAAAGTTTCCATTTAATTCAAAACAAGTTGTGAATGTTTCCATTTCATTCAAACAAGTTATGAATATTTGCATTTCAAACAAGTTATGAATGTTTCCAATTCAATCTGAACAAGTTGTCAAAGTTTCCTTTTTATTCTAAACAAATTGTGAATGTTTTCATTCTGAAAAAGTTGTTGATGTTTCTATTTTATTCAAAACTAGTTATGAATATAATGATTTCATTCCAAATAAGTTACGAATGTTTTCATTTTATTCAAAACAGGTTATGGAAATTTCCTTTTTATTCTAAACATTTTGTGACTCTTTTCGTTTCAAACAAGTTGTGAATATTTCCAATTTAATCTAAACAAGTTGTGAATATGTTAATTTCATTCTAAACAAGTTGTGAATATTTCTAGTCTATTGTAAACAAGTTGCGAATCTTTCCATTTCATTATGAACAAGTTTTGAATGTTTCCATTTTATTCTAAACTAGTTGTGAATATTTCCATTTCATTGGAAACAAGTTCTAAATGTTTTCATTTCATTCTAAACAAGTTGTGAATGTTTCCATTTCATTCCAAACAAGTTTTGAAAGTTTCCACTTCATTCTAAAAAAGTTGGAAATGTTTCCATTTCATTCTAAACAAGTTGTGAATGTTTCCATTTTATTTGAAACAATTTGTCAATGTTTCCAATTTATTCCAAAACAGTTGTGAATGTTTCCCTTCTAAACAAGTTGTGAATGTTTCCAATTCACTCCAAACAATTTGCAAATGTTTCCATTTCATTCTGAACAAGTTGTGAATATTTCGATCTCATTCTCAACAAGTTGTAAATGTTTCCATTTTATTCTAAACTAGTTGTGAATCTTTCAATTTCACTATAAACAAGTTGTGAATGTTTCCATTTCATTCTAAACAAGTTGTGAATGCTTCCAATTGATTATAAACAAGTTGTGAGTTTTTCCGTTTCATTCTAAATAAGTTGTCAATATTTCCATTGCAAACATGTTGTGAATGTTTCCACTACTAACAACTTGTGAGTGTTTCTATTCCATTCTAAACTTGTTGTGAATCATTGCATTTCATTCTAAACCAACTGCAAATCTTTTCATTTCATTCCAAACAAGTCATGAATGTTTCCATTTCATTCTAAACAAGTTGTGAATGCTTTCATTTTATTCAAAACCAGTTGTGAATGTCTCCATTTCATTCTAAACAAACTGTTAAAGTTTCAATCTCATTCCAAACAACTTACAAATGTTTCCATTTCATTCGAAACAAGTTGTGAACATTTTTGTTCCAAACAAGTTGTGAATGTATCCACCGCACTCTAAACAAGTTGTGAAAACTTGCACTCAATTCCAAACATGTTGTGAATGTTTCCATTTAACTCTAAACAACTTGTGATGGTTTCCATTTCATTATAAACAAGTTCTGAATGTTTCCAATCCAAACAAGTTGTGAATGCTTCCATATCATTGTAATCTAGTTGTTAATCTCTCCATTTCATTCTAAACCAGTTGTGAATGTTTCCATTCCAAACAGATTATGAATGTTTCCATTTCATTCTAAACTAGTTATGAATACTTCCATTTCATTGTAAACAATTTGTGAGAGTTTACATTTCATTCAGAACATGTTGTAAATGCTTCCATTTCATTTAAAACAAGATGTGAATGTTTCCATTTCTTCCCAAAAAGTTGTGAATGTCTGAATTTCAAACAAGTTGTGATTGTTTTCATTCCAAAAAAGTTGTGGATGTTTCCAATTCATTCAAAACAAGCTGCTAATGTTTTCATTTCATTCTAAACAAGTTGTGAATGTTTCCATTCATTCTAAACAAGTTTTGATTTTTACCATTTCAAATAGTTGTTAATGTTTTCATTTCATTCTAAACAAGTTATGAATGTTTCCATTTTATTCAAAAAGACTTATTGTGGTTTCCATTATAAACAAGTAGTGAAATTTTCCATTTCATTCTAAACTAGTCATGAAGCTTTCCATTTCGTTCTAAACAAGTTATGAATATTTCTATTTCATTCCAAACAAGTTGTGATTGTTTCTGTTTCATTCTAAACAAGTTGTGAACATTTATATTTCATTCTAAACAAGTTCTAAATGTTTGCATTCTAAACAAATTGTGAATGCTTCTATTTTTTGCCAAACAAGTTGTCAGTATTTCCATTTCAGTCCAAACAAGTTGTGAATATTTCCATTCAATTCTAATCAAGTTTTGAAGTTTTCATTTAATGCTAAACATGTTGTGAATGTTTCCATTTCATTCTAAACAAGTTGTGAATGTTTCCATTTCATTTTCAACAAGTTGTGAATGTTTCCATTTTAAACAAGTTATGAGTATTTTTATTTCATTATAAACAAGTTGTGAGTGTTTCAATTTCATTCTAAACAAGTTGTGAGTGTTTTCGTTTCAAACACATTATGGATGTTTCCAGTTCATTCAAAACTAGGTGTGATTGTTTGTGTTTCATTCTAAACAAGTTACAAATGTTTCTATTTCATTCCAAACAAGATGTCATTGTTTCCATTTCATTCTAAATAAGTTATGAATTTTTCTATCTTTTCTAAACAAATTGTCAATGTTTCCATTTCAAACAAGTTGTGAATCGTTCTATTTTAGTTTAAACATGTTGTGATGCTTCCATTTCATTCTAAGATGGTTCTGAGTGTTTACATTTCATTCTAAACAAGATGTAAATGTTTTTATTTCATTAGAAACAAGTTTTGAGTGTTTCAATTTTAAACAAGTTGTGAATGTTTCCAATTCATTCTAAACAAGATGGGAATGTTTCCATTAGAAACAAGTTGTGAATGTTTCCATTTGATTTTAAACAAGTTGTGAATGTTTACATTTTATTCCAAACAAGTTGTGAATGTTTGCATTCCAAACAATTTGTGAAAGTTTCCATTTCATTCTAAACAAGTTGTGAATGTTTCCATTTCATTATAAACAAGTTGTGTATGTTTCCAATTAAAACAAGTTGTCAATGTCGTTAATGTTTCCATTTCATTCTAAACAAGTTGTTAATGTTTCCATTCCAAACAAGTCGTTAATGTGTCCATGCATTCTAAACTAGTTCTAAATCTTTCCATTTCATTCTAAACAAGTTTTGAAAGTTTCCATTTAATTCCAAACAAGTTGTGAATGTTTCCATTTCATTCAAAACAAGTTATGAATGTTTCCATTTCAAATAAGTTTTGAACAGTTCTATTTCATTCTAGGCACATTGTAAATCTTTCCATTTCATTCAAAATTAGTATGACTGTTTCCATTTGAAAAAAGTTGTAAATTTCTCCATTTCATTCTAAACTTGTTTTGAATGTTCCTATGTTCTTCTAAATAAGTCGTGAATGTTTCCACTTCATTCTGAAGAAGTTGGGAATGTTTCCTTTTTATTTCAAACAAGTTGTGAATGTTTTCATTTCATTATAAACAAGCTGTGAATGTTTCCATTTCATTCTAAAAATTTTGTGAATATTTCAATTCTAAACAAGTTGTGAATTTTTTTATTTCACTCAAAACCAATTGTAAATCTTTTGCTTTCATTCCAACAAGTTGTGAATGTTTCCATTTCATTCCAAAGAAGTTTTGAATGTTTCCATTTCATTCTAAACAAGTTATAGATGTTTCCATTTCATTCTAATTAAGTTGTGAATGCTTCCATTTCAAACAAGTTGTGAATGCTTCCATTTCATTCTAAACAAGTTGTAAATGTTTCCATTTCATTCTAAACAAGTTGTGAATGTTTGCATTTCATTCTAAACAAGTTGTGATTGTGTCCATTTCATTCCAAACATTTTGTGAATGTTTCTAGTCCTAACAAGTTGTGAAAATCTCCAATTCATTCTAAATAAGTTGTGAATGTTTCTATGTCATTCTAAATAAGTTGTGAATTTTTTCATTTTATTCAAAACTAGTTATGACTGTTTTCATTTCTTTCTAAATAAGTTGTGAATGTTTCCATTTTGCTCAAAACAAGTTTTGAATATTTCCATGTCATTCTAAACAAGTTGAGATTGTTTCCATTTCAAATAAGTTGTGAATATGTTCATTTCATTCTAAGCAAGTTGTGATTGTTTCTAATTCATTGTAAACATGTAGTGAATGTTTCCATTTCATTCTAAACAAGTTATGAACATTTCCATTACATTCCAAACAAGTTCTAAATGCTTCCATTTCGTTCTGAACAAGTTGCGAATACTTCCATTTCATTCCAAACAAGTTGTGAATGTTTTCACTTCATTGTAAACAAGTTATGAATGCTTCCATTTCATTCTAAATGAGTTGTGAATGTTTCCATTTCAATCGAAACAAGTTCTGAAAGTTCCCACTTCATTCTAAATAAGTTGTGAATGTCACCATTTCCATGAATGTTTCCATTTCATTGTAAACAAGTTTTCAAGGTTTACATTTCACTCTAAAGAAGTTGTGAATGTTTCCCTTTTATTCAAAACAAGTTGTGAACATTTCCATTTCATTCTAAACAAGTTGTGAATGTTTCTGATGCAAAAAAGTTGTGAATGTGCCCACCCATTCATTCTAAACTAGCTCTGAATGATTCCATTTCATTCTAAACAAGTTGGGAAAATTTTGATTTAATTCCAAACAAGTTGTGAATGTTTCCAATTAATTTAAAACAAGTTGTGAATGTTTCCAATTAATTTAAAACAAGTTGTGAATGTTTCCACTTCTAACAAGTTCTGAAAGTTTCCATTTTATTCTAGACACATTGTGAATTTATCCATTTCATTCAAAATTAGCTGCGAATGTTTCCATTCGAAACAAGTTGTAAAAATTTTCATTTCATTCTAAAGTAGTTTTGAATGTTTACATTTTTTCCTAAATAATTCGTGAACGTTTCACTTCATTCCAAACAAGTTGTGAATGTTTCTATTTTTTTTAAACAAGTTTTTAACGTTTCCATTTTGGACAAGTTGTGAACATTTCCATTTCATTCTAAACAAGTTATGAATGTTTCCATTCAAAACAAGTTGTGAATTTTTCCATTTTATTCAAAGCTACTTGTAAATCTTTCCAATTCATTCGAACAAGTTGTGAATGTTTCCGTTTCACTCCAAACAATTTGTTAATGTTTCTATTTCATTCTAAACAAGTTTTCGATATTTCCATTTCATTCTAAATAAGTTGTGAATGCTTCCATTTCATTCTAAACAATTTGTGAATGTTTGCATTTCATTCTACACAAGTTGTGAGTATTTCCATTTCATTCTAAACATTTTGTGAATGTTTCTACATTGAACAAGTTATGAATCTTTCCATTTCATTCTAAAGAAGTTACAAATGTTTCCATTTCATTCCAAATAAATAGTGACTGTTTCCATTTCACTCTAAACAAGTTGTCTATGTTTGCATTTCACCTTGAACAGGTTGTAAATGTTTCCATTTCATTCTAAATAAGTTGTGGTTGTTTCCATTTTATTTTAAAGAAGTTGTGAATATTTTCATTTCATTCTAAACAAGTTGTGAATGTTTCAATTTTGTTCCAAACAACATGTGAATGTTTCCATTTTGTTCTAAACAAGCTGTGAACATTTGAACATTTCCAACGCAAAAAAATTATCGATGTTTCCATTTTATTCTAAAGAAGTTGTAAATGTTTCCATTCCAAAAAAGTTGGGAATATGTCCATCTCATTCTAAAATAGTTCTAAATGTTTCCATTTTATTCTAAAAAATTTGTGATATTTTCCATTTCATTCCATATAGGTTGTGAATGTTTTGCATTTCTAACAAGTTCTGAAGGTTTCTAGTTCATTTTAAGAAGGTTGTGAAAGCTTTTATTTCATTCTAAATAAATTTTGAATGTTCCTATTTCATTCTAAATAAGTTGTGAATGTTTCAATTTTATTTTAAAGATGTTGTGACTATTTCCATTTCATTCTAAACAAGTTGTGAATGTTTCAATTTCATTCCAAACAACTTGCGAATGTTTTTGTTTCATTCTAAACAGGCTGTGAACATTTCCATTTCGAACAAGTTATAAATGTTTCCATTTCATTCTAAACAAGTTGTGAAAATTTTCATCTAATTCGAAACATGTTGTGAATGTTTCTATTTCATTCTAAACAAGTTGTGAATGTTTCCATTTCATTCAAAACAAGTTATGAAAGTTTCCATTCCAAACAAGGTGTGAATGTGTCCATCTTTTCTAAACTAGTTCTAAATTTTTCTATTTTATTCAAGATGAGTTGTGGTAGTTTCCACTTAAATCCAAACCGGTTGTGAATGTTTCCATTTCGAATAAGTTATGGAAGGTTGCACTTCATTCAAAACAAGTTGTGAATGTTTCCATTCCATTTGAAACAAGTTGTGAATATTTCCATTTCATTCTAAACTAGTTGTGAATGTTTCCATATTATTCTAAATTAGTAGTGAATGTATCCATTTCATTCCAACCAAGTTGTGACTGTTTCCATTTCACTCTAAACTAGTTGTGAATATTTCCATTGCAAAAAAGTTGTGAATATTTCCATTTTACTCAAAACTAGTTCTGAATGTTTCTATTTCATTCTAAACAAGTTGAGAATGTTTCTGTTCCAGACTAGTTGTAAATATTTCTGTTTCATTCCAAACTAATTGTGAATGCTTCCGAACAAGTTGTGAATATTTCCATTTGATTATAAAGAAGTTGTGATTGCTTCCATTTATTCTACACAAGTTATGATTGTTTGAATTTCTTTCTAAACCAATGTTTCCATTCCAAATTAGTTGTGAATGTTTCCATTTCATTCTAAACTAGTTGTAAATGTTTTGATTTCATTTCAAACAAGCTGTGAATGTTTCCATTCTATACTAGTTGTGATTGTGTCTGTTTCAATTTAAACTAGTTGTGAATCTTTCCAAACAAGTTATGACTGTTTTCATTTCATTCTAAACAAGTTGTGATTACTTCCATTTCATTCTAAACAAGTTAAGAATGTTTCAATTTCATTCAAAACATGTGTTTCCATTCAAAATTAGTTCTGAATGTTTCCATTTCATTCAAAACAAGTTGTGAGTGTTTTCTATATAAAGAACATGTGATTATTTCCATTGCATTCTAAACAAGTTGTCAACGTTTCCATTTTAAACTAGTTGTGATTGTTTCCATTCTAAACAAGTTTTCACTGTTTATATTTCATTCTAAACTAGTTGTGTTTTCAATGTTTTCATTTCATTCTAAACTAATTGTAATTGTCTCCATTCTAAACTAATTGTGAATGTTTCCATTTCATTCTAAACTAGTTGTGAATGTTTCCATTTGAAACAAGTTGTAAATGGTTTCCAATTCAAACAAGTTGTTAATGTTTCAATTTCATTCTAAACTAGTTGTGATGGCTTCCAGTACAAACATGTTCTAAATGTTTCCACTCTAAACTAGTTATGAATGTTTCAATTTCATTTTAAAGAAGTTGTGAATGTTTCCTTTTCATTCTATAGAAGTGTTGGATGTTTCAATTCCATTTTAAGCAAGTTTTGAATGTTTCCATTTCATTTTAAACTAGTTGTAAATGTTTTCATTCGAAACAAGTTGTGAGTGTTTCCATTTCATTCTAAACTAGTTGCAAATGGCTCCATTCTAAGCTACCTATGAATGTCTCCGTTTCATTCTAAACTAGTCATGAATGTTTCTATTTCATTCTAAACTAGTTGCGAATGGTTCCCTTCTAAGCTACCTATGAATGTCTCCATTTCATTCTAAACTAGTCATGAATGTTTCCATTTCATTCTAAACAAGTTGTGAATCTTTCCACTTCATTCTAAACAAGTTGTGAATGTTTCCATTCTAAGGAAGTTGTGAATGTTTTTGGTTCATTCTAAACTAGTTGTGTTGGGAATCTTTTCATTTCATTCTAAACAAGTTGTGAACATTTCCATTTCATTCTAAACAAGTTGTGAATATTTCCATTTCATTCTAAACAAGTTGTGAATGTTTCCATTTCATTCTAAACTAGTTAGGAATGTTTCCATTTCAATCTAAACAAAGTTATGAATGATTTCATTCTAGACTAGTTGTGAATGTTTTCATTTCATTCTAAACTAGTTATGAGTGTGACCACTTCACTCTAAACAACTTGTGATTGCTTCCATTTCATTCTAAAAAAATTATGAATGCTTCATTTTTATTCTAAACCAGTGTTTGCATTGCAAATTAGTTGTGAATGTCTCCATTTCATTTTAAACTAGTTGTGAGTGTTTTCAATCTAAATACTTGTGATTGTTTCCTTCTCATTCTAAATTAGTTATGAATGTTTGCAATTCAAGGAAGTTATGAATGTTTCCATTCCATTCTCCTTGTGAATGTTTCCGTTTCATTCTAAACTAGTTGTCAATGTTTAAATTTTAAACAGTTTATGAATGCTTTCCATTTCAAACAAGTTGTGAATGTTTTGATTTCATTCTAAACTAGTTGTGATTATTTCCATTGCAAACAAGTTGTGATTGTTTCCACTCTAAACTAGTTGTAAATGTTTCCATTTCATTCTTAACTACTTGTGAATGTTTCCTTTTCATTCTGCAAAACTTTTGAATGCCTCTATTTCATTCTAAAGAAGTTTTGAATGTTTTCATTTCATTGTAAACTAGTTGTGAATGTTTCCATTCTAAACATGTTGTGAGTGTTTCCATTTAATTCTAGACAAGTTGTGAATGTTTCCATTTCATTCTAAACTAGTTGGGAATGCTTCTATTCTAAACTAGTTGTGAATGTCTCCATTTCATTTTCAAAAAGTTGTGAATGTTTACATATCATTTTAAACAAGTTGTTAATGTTTTCGTTTGAAAGAAGTTGTGAATGTTTCCATTCTAAGAAAGTTGTGAATGTTTTCATTTCATTCTAAACTAGTTGTGCTATGAATGTTTTCATTTCATTCTAAACTAGGTGTGAACATTTCCATTCTAAACTAGTTGTGATTGTTCCCATTTCAATCTAAACTAGTTATGAATGTTTTTATTCGAAATAAGTTGTGAGTGTTTCCATTTCAATCTAAACCAGTTGTGAATGTTTCCATTTCATTCAAAACAAGTTGTGAATGTTTCCATTCCAGATTGGTTGTGAATGTTTCCGTTTCATGCTAAAGAAGTTGTGAATGTTTCCTAAAAAGTTATGAATTATTCCATTTCATTCTAAAAAACTTATGATTGTTTCCATTTCATTCTAAACCAATGTCTCCATTCCAAATTACATGTCAATCTTTCAATTTCATTCTAAACAAGTTGTCAATGTTTTCAATCTAAACAACTTGTGATTGTTTTGATTTCATTCTAAACAAGTTGTGAATATTTCCATTTCAAAGAATTTGTGAAAGTTTTCGTCCTAAACAAGTTAACAATGTATCCATTTCAATCTAAACTAGTTGTGTTGTGAATGTTTTCTATTGATTCTAAACTAATTGTAAATGTTTCCATTCCAAACTACTTGTGAATGTTTCCATTTCATTCTAAATAGGTTGTCAACATTTTGGTTCTAAACTAGCTTTGAATGCTACCATTTCAAACAAGTTATGAATGTATCTATACCAAACTAGTTGTGCATGTTTCCATTTCATTCTAGATAACTTGTGATTGTGTGCATTTCATTTTGAACTAGTTGGGTTGTGAATGTTTTCATTTCATTCCAAACTAGTTGTGAAAGTTTTCACTCTAATCTTTTTGTGAACGTTTCCATTTTTCTAGAAACTAGCTGTGAATATATCCATTTCATTCCAAACTAGTTGTGAATGCTTCCATTCCAAACATGTTAGGAAAGTTTTCTTTTCATCCTAAACAAGTTGTTAATATTTGCATTTCATTCTAACCTAGTGTTGGTTGTTTGCATTTCATTCTAAGCTAGTGTTTCTACTCCAAATTGGTTGTGAATGTTTCTATTTCATTCTAAACAAGTTTTGAATGGTTCCATTTTGTTCTAAATATGTTATGAATGTTTCCATTTCATTCTAATCTAGTTATGAATGGATAGGTTGTGAATATTTCCATTTCATTCTAAACAAGTTGTGAAAGTTTACATTTGAATCTAAACTAGTTGTGAATGTTTCTATTTCATAACAAAGTAGTTGTGAATGTTTCCATTCTATTCTAAACAAGTTTTGTATATTTTCACTCTATTCTAAACTAGTTGTGAGTGTTTCCACTTACTCTAAACAAGTTGTGAATGTTTCCAATTCATCGCAAGCTAGTTGTGAATATTTCCGTTTCAAACAAGTTGTGATTGTTTCTATTTCATTCTAAACTAGTTTTGAGTGTTTCCATTTCATTCTAAACTGCCTATAAATGCTTCCATTCCATTCAAAATAGGTTGTAAATGTTCCCATTTCATTCCAAACTACTTGTGATTGTTTCCATTTATTCTAAACTAGTTGTGAATGTTTCCATTTCATTGTAAACTAGTTGTGAATGTTTCCATTTAATTCTAAAAAAGTTGTTAATGTTTCCATTTCACTCTAAATAAGTTTTCAATGTTTCCATTCTAAAGAAGTTGTGAATGTTTCCATTTCATTCAAAAGAAGTTGATAATGTTTTCATTCTATACAAGTTCTCAATATTTCCATTTTTTTGTAAACTAGTTGTGAAAGTTTTAGTTTCATTCTAAAGAAGTTATGATTGTTTAAATTTTTTTCTCAACAAGTTGTGAATCTTTCCTTTCCAAACAAGTTATGAATGTTTCTATTTCATTCTAATGAGGTTTTGAACATTTTCATTTCATTTCAAACTAGTTGTGAATGTTTCCATTTGATTCTAGGCTAGCAATGCAAGTTTCCATTTCATCCAATGATACTTGTGAATGTTTCCAGTCTAAGCTTGTTGTGAATGTTTCCATTTCATTTTAAATGGGTTGTCAATGTTTACAATTCATTCTAAACATGTTGTGAATGTTTCCATTTCATTCTAAAGAAGTTATAAATTGTTGTGAGTGTTTTCATTCTAAATAAGTTGTGAATGTTTATATTTGTTTCTAAATGAATTGTAAATGTTTCCATTTCAAAGGATTTATGAATTTTTTCTATTCTAAACAAGTTGTGAAAGTTTCCATGTCATTCTAAACTAGTTATGAATGTTTTCATACTAAACTAGTAGTGAATATTTTCATTTCATTCTTAACCAATTATGAGTGTTTTCATTTCATTCTAAACTATTTGTGAATATTTCCATTTCATTCTAAACAAGTTGTGAATGTTTCCATTTCATTCTAAACAAGTTGTGAATGTTTCCATTTTATTCTCAACTACTTTTGATTGTTTCCAAACAAGTTGTCAACATTTTTATCTCATTCTAAACAAGTTGTGAATGTTTCCATTTCATTCCAAACTAGTGTTTCCATTTCAAACTAGTGGTAAATGTTTTCATTTTAATCTAAACTAGTCGTGAGTGTTTTCATTTCATTCTAAAGAAGTTTTGAATGCTTCCATTTTGTTGTAAACTAGTTGTGAATATTTTCATTCTAAATAAGTGGTGAGTGTTTCCACTTTATTCTAAACTAGTTGTGAATGTTTCTATTTCATTCTAAACAAGTTGTGATTGCTTCCACTTCATTTTAAACAAGTTATGAATGTTTTAATTTCATTCTGAGTCAGTGTTTCCATTCCAATTAGTTGTCAATATTTCTATTTCATTCAAGACTAGTTGTGAGTGTTTTCAATCTAATCAACTTATGACTGTTTCCATTTCATTGTAAACAAGTTATGAATGTCTCCATTTATAAGAAGTTGTGAATGCTTCCATTCTAAACAAGTTGTCAATGTATCCATGTCATTCTTAACTAGTTGTGTTGTGAATGTTTCCATTTTCTAAACTAGTTGAGAACGTTTCCATTTCCTTCTAAAGAAGTTTTGATTCTTTCCATTTAATTCTAAACAGGTTATGAATGTTTCGATTCCAAACTAGATATAAACCCTACCATTTCAAACAAGTTGTGAACATTCCTATTCCAAACTAGTTGTGAATATTTCCATTTTATTCTAAACTAGTTGTGAATGTTTCCAGTTCATTGTAGACAACTTGTGATTCTATCTATTTCATTCTAAAGTAATTGGGTTGTGAATGATCTAATTTCATTCTAAACTAGTTGTGAAAGTTTTCATTCTAAACTTGTTGTGAATGTTTTAGTTTCTTTCTAAACTAGTTGTGAATATTCCCATTTCATTTCATACTAGTTGTGAGTGCATCCATTTCATTCTAAACTAGTAGTTAATGTTTCCACTTCTTTGTATACTAGTTGTGAGTGTTTCTATTTCATTTTAAACTAGTTGTGATTGTTTCCACTCTAAACTAGTTGTTAATGTTTCCATTCTAAACAAGTTGTGAATATTTTCATTTCATTCTAAACAAGTTGTGAATGTTTCCATTTCATTCTAAACTAGTTTTGATTGTTTTCATTTCATTCTAAACTAGTGTTTTCACTTTAAACTGGTTGTGAATGTTTCCATTTCATTCTAAACAAGTTGTGAATGGTTCCATTTGCTTCTAAATATGTTGTGGATATTTCCATTTCCTTCTAAACTAGTTATGAATGGACAAATTGTCAAAGTTTCCATTTCATTCTAAACAAGTTGTGAATGTTCACATTTTAGTCTAAACTAGTTGTGAATATTTTCATTTCATTACAAGCTAGTTATGAATGTTTCCATTCTATTCTAAACAAGTTGTGTATGTTTCCACTCCATTCCAAACTAGTTGTTAATGTTTTCATTTACTCTAAACAAGTTGTGAACGTTTACATTTCATTCTAAGCTAGTTGTGAATATTTCCATTTCAAACAAGTTGTGATTGTTTTCATTTCATTGTAAACTAGTTGTGAATGTTTCCATTTCATTCTAAACTACCTGTGAATGCTTCAATTCCATTAAAAACAACTTATGAGTGTTCCCAATCCATTCTAAACTAGTTGTGAATGTTGCAATATATTCTAAACAAGTTGTGAATGTTTCCATTTTTCTCTAAACAACTTTTGAATGTTTCAACTCCAAACAAATTGTGAATGTTTCCATTTCACTACAAACTAGTTGTGAATGTTTCCATTTACTTCTAACAATGTTGTGAATGTTTCTATTTCACTTTAACGAAGTTGGGAATGTTTCTATTCTAAATAAGTTGTGAATGTTTCCATATCATTCTAAAGAAGTTGTGAATCTTTTCATTCCAAACAAGTTCTGAGTGTTTCCATCTTATTGTAAACTAATTATGAATGTTTCAATCTCATGGTAAAGAAATTGTGAATGTTTCCATTAAATTCTAAACAAGTTGTGAATGTTTTCGTTTCATTCTAAAAAGGTTTTGAATGCTTTCATTTCATTCTAAGTTAGTTGTGAATGTTTTCATTCTGAACAAGTTATGAATGTTTCTATTTCATTCTAAGGTAGCTATGAATGTTTCCATTTCATCCTACACTACTTGCGAATGTTTCAAATCTAAACTAGTTGTGAATGTTTCTATTTCATTCTAAACGGTTGCAAATGTTTACATTTCATTGAAAACATGTATTGAATGTTTCCATTTCATTCTATAGAAGTTTAAAGAAGTTTGGAATGTTTCCATTTCATTTTAAAGAAGTTCTGAATGTTTCCATATCATTCTAAAGAAGTTGTAAACATTTCCATTTAATTCTAAAATTGTTGTGAGTGATTTCATTCTAGACAAGTTGTAAATGTTTCCATTTTTTTCTAAACGAGTTGTGAATGTTTCCATTTCAGAGAAGTTGTGAATTTTTTTCATTTTAAACAACTTGTGAAAGTTTCCATTTCATTCTAAACTAATCGTGTTGTGAATGTTTTCTTTTCATTCTAAACTAGTTATGAATGTTTCCATAGTAAACTAGTAGTGAATGTTTACATTTCATTCTAAACTAGCTGTGAATGCTTCAATTTCATTTTGAACCAATTATGAATGTTTCTAGCTCAAATAAGTTTTGAGTGTTTCCATTTCATTCTAAACTATTTTTAAATATTTCCATTTCATTCTAGTAAAGTTATGATTGTTTCCATTTCATTCTAAACAAGTTATGAATGTTTCCGTTACAAACTACTTATGAAAGTTTCCATTCCAAATGAGTTATGAATGTTTCCTTGTCATTCTCAACTAGTTTTGATTGTTTCTAAAGTTGTGAATGTTTTCATCTCGTTCTAAACAAGTTGTGAATTTTTCTATTTCATTCTAAACTGGTGTTTCCATTCCAAACTAGTTGTGAATCTTTCCATTTTCTTCTAAACTAATTGCGAATGTTCCCATTTCATTCTAAACTACTTGTGTTGTGAATGTTTTCATTTATTTCTAAACTAGTTATGAATGTTTCCATGCTAAATAGTGATGAATGTCTCCATTTTATTCTAAACCAATTGTGAATGTTTCGAATTCATTCTAAACTAGCTGTGAATGTTTCCATTTCATACTAAACTAGTTGTGAATATTTTCATTTCATTTTAAATAAGTAATGAATGTTTCGATTTCATTTTAAACAAGTTATGAATGTTTCCATTTTGAACTAGTTGTGAATGTTTCCATTTCACTTGAAACTAGTTTTGAATGTTTCTGAACAAGTTGTAAGTGTTTGCATTTCATTGTAAATAAGTTATGAATGTTTCTACTCCATTCACAACTAGTTGTGAAAGTTTCCATTTCATTCTAAACTAGTTGTGAATGTTTCCAAACAAGTTCTGAATGTTCCCATTTCATTCTAAACAAGTTATGAAAGTTTCCACTTCATTCTAAATAAGTTGTGAAAGTTTACATTTCATTTTAAACTAGTTGTTAATGAACAAGTTATGAATGTTTCCATTTCATTCTAAAAAAGTTGTGAATGTTTATATTTTATTGTAAACTAGTTGTGATTGTTTCCATATCATTCTAAATCAGTTAAGAATGTTTCCATTTCATTCCAAACAAGGTGTGAATGTTTCCATTTCATTCCAAACAAGTTGTGAGTGTTTCCATTACATTCTAAACTTCTTCTGAATGTTTCCATTTCATTCTAAATAGGTTGTGAATGTTTCTATTTCATTCTTAACAAGTTGTGAATGTTTCCATATCATTCTAAGCTAGTCGTGAATGTTTCCATTTCATTCTAAACAAGTTGTGAATGTTTCCATTTCATTCACAACTAGTTGTGAATGTTTCCATTTCATTCTAAACAAGTTGTGAATGTTTCTATTCTAAAATAGTTGTGAATGTTTTCATTCCATTCCAATCTAGTTGTGAATGTTTTCATCTCATTCCGAACATGTTGTGAATTTTTTCATTTTATTCAAGTTATGAATGTTTCCAGTTCAAACAAGTTGTGAATGTTTCCATTTCATTCTAAACTAGTTGTGATTATTTCCATTTCGTTCTGAACAAGTTGTGAATGTTTCCATTTCATTCTAAACTAGCTATGATGGTTTCTACTTCATTGTAATTTAGTTGTAATTGTTTCCATTTCATTTTAAAGAAGTCATGAATGTTCCCATTTCATTCTAAATAAGTTGTAGACATTTTCATTTCATTCTAAACAAGTTGTGGATATTTCTATTTCATTATAAGCTAGTTAGGAATTATTCTAATTTATTCTCAACTACTTATGGTTGATTCCATTTCATTATAAACTAGTTGCAAATGTTTCCATTTCATTCAAAACTATTTGTGAATTTATCCATTTCATTCTAAAAAACTTGCAAATGCTTTCACTCTATTGTAAATAGGTTGTGAATTTTTCCAATTCATTCTAAACTAATTGTGAGTGTTTCCATTTCAAACGAGTTATTAAACTTTCCATTTCATTCTAGGCTAGTTGCGAATGTTTCAATTCCACGCAAGTTGTGAACATATCCATTTTAATCCAAATAAGTTGTGAACATTTCAATTTCATTCCTAATGGGTTTTGAATGTTTCTAATTCATTCTAAAAAAGTTGTGTACGTTTCCATTTCATTCTAAACTAGTTGTGAATGTTTCAGTTACAAACTAGCTGTGAATGCTTCCATTTCATTCTAAGAATGTTGTGATTGTTTCCACTTAATTCAAAACAAGTTGTGAAAGTTTTCATGTCTTTCAAAAGAAGTTGTGAATGTTTCCATTTCATTCTAAATATGTTGTGAAAATTTTCAATCTAAACAAGTAATGAATGTTTCCATTTCATCCCAAACTACTCGTGATTGTTTCCATTGCAATCTAAACCACTTGTGAATGCTTCCATTTTATTCTAAACAAGTTGTAAATGTTTTCATTTCATTCTAAATAAGTTGTCAATGTGTGCATTTCGCTATAAACAGGTGTGAGTGTTTCCATTTCATTCTATCGAAACAAGTTGTGAATGTTTCCATCTCATTTGAAGGTAGTTACAATTGTTCCAATTTCATTCTAAATAAGCTGTGAATCTTTGCATTTAAGTCTAAACTAGCTGTGAATATTTCCATTTCATTCTAAACAAGTTGTAAATGTTTCCATTTCATTAAACTAGTTGTGACTGTTTCCATTTTATTCTAACAAGTTGTGAATGTTTCCATCTCATTCTAAACAAGTTGTGAATGTTTTCAATTCATTCTAAATTAGTTGAGAACGTTTCCATTTCATTCTAAGCTAGATGTGAATGTTTCCATTCATTGTGAATCTTTCCATTACAACCAAGTTCTAAGTGTTTACATTTCATTCTAAACTAGTTCTAAATATTTCTATTTCATTCTAAACAAGTCATGAATGTTTCCATTTTAATCCAAACAAGTTGTGAATGTTTCCTTTTCAAACAAGTTGTGAATGTTTCGATTTCATTCTAAACAAGTTGTGAATGCTTCTATTTCATTCTTAACAAGTTGTGAATTTTTTTTTTATTCTAAACAAGTTGTGAATGTTCTCATTTCATTCTAAATAAGTTGTGAATATTCCCATTTCATTCTAAACTAGTTGTCAATGTTTCCATTTCATTCTAAACAAGTTGTAAATGTTTCCATTTCATTCTAAACTAGTTGTGAATCTTTCAATTTCATTATAAACTAGCTATGAATGTTTCCATTTCATTCTAAAATAGCTGTGAATGTTTCAATTTTATTCTAAACTAGCTCTGAATGTTTCCATTTCATTCTTAACAAGTTGTAATTATTCCCATTTCAATCTAATTAAGTTTTGAATGTTCATATTTGATTCCAAATTAGTTGTGAATGTTTCCATTTCATGCTAAATAAGTTCTGAATATTTCGATTTCATCCTAAACATGTTATGAAAGTTTCTATTTCATTCTAAATGGGTTGCGAATAAGTTATGAATGTTTCCATTTCATTCGTAACAAGCTCTGAATGTTTCTATTTCATCCTAAACAAATTGTGAATCATTCTGGTTCATTATAAACAAGTTGTGAATGTTTTCACTTTATTCTAAATAAGTTGTTTATTTTTCCACTTCATTCTAAACAAGTTATTAATGTTTCCACTTCATTCCAAACTAGTTATGAATGTTTTTATTTCATTCTAAACAAGTTATGAATGTTTTAATTTAATTATAAATAAGTTGTGAATGTTTCAATTTTATTCAAAACTAGTTCTGATTGTTTGGATCACAACTAGTTATGAATGTTTCTACTTATTCTAAACACTATGTGAATGTTTATATTTCATTCCAAACATGTTGTTAGTGTTTCCATTCCATTCTAAACCAGTTATGAATGTTTTCATTTCATTCTAAACAAGTTGTGAATGTTTCTATTTCATACTAAACAAGCTGTACAAAACTTGTTGTGTTGTCGTTTCATTCTAAACAAGTGGTGACTGTTTTGAATTCATTCTAAGCAAGTTGTGAATGTTTCTATTTTATTCTAAAAAAGTTGTGAATGTTTTCACTTCATTCTAAACTAGTTGTGAATGTTTTCATTTCATTTTAAACAAGTTGTAAATGTTTCCACTTCATTCTAAACAGGGTGTAAATGTTCCATTTTAATCCAAATAAGTTGTGAATGTTTCGATTTGACTCCAAATAAGTTGTGAGTGTTTCCATTTTATTCTAAACAAGTTGTTAATGTTTCCATTTCATTCAAAACTAGTTATGAATGTTTCCATTGCATTCCAGACAAATTGTGTATGGTTCCATTTCAATCTAATCTAGTTATGATTGTTACCATTTCATTTTAAATAAGTTGTGAATGTTTCTGTTTTATTCTAAACAAGTTGTGTAAGTTTCCATATCATTCTAAACAAGTTGGGAATGTTTCCATTTCAAACAAGTTGTAAATGTTTCCAATTCATTCCAAACAAGTTGTGAAAGCTTTCATTCCATTCTAAACTAGTTTTGAATGCTTCCATTTATTCTAAACAAGTTGTGACTGTTTCCAATTCATTCAAAACAAGTTGTGAATGTGTCCAGTGCAAACAAGTTGTGAATTATTCCATTTAATTCTAAACTACTTGTGAATGTTTCCATTTCAAACAAGTTATGAATGTTTCAATTTGATTCTAAACTAGTTGTAATTTTTTTTGTTTCAAGCAAGTTGGGAATGTTTTCACTCTTAACAAGTTGTGAATGTTTTGATTTCATTCTAAAGTAGCTGTGCTATGAATCTTTTCATTTAATTCTACACTAGCTATGAACATTTCCATTTGAAACTACTTGCGAAAATGCTTCCATTTCATTCTAAACTAGTAGTGAATCTTTCCATTCTAAATAAGTTGTGAATGTTTCCATTTTATTCTAAATAAGTTTTGATTGCTTCCATTTTCTTCTAAAAAATATGTGAGTGATTCAATTTCATTCTAAATCGGTGTTTGCATTCCAAATTTGTTACCACATAAACAAATGGGAAAATTACATTATAAAGGCATAATGGTTATAAACCATTATATAGCATAATTTTCACCATAGTGAATGAAATGTGATGGGTAAAGTGAATAATCTACACCTCCTTAAGAGATTACAATGGTTACTTGGTACTAAAGGAAGCCCTAGAGGATTGTTTGTTTTACAAGTAATCTATGGATCTTATTACAAGATTTCAACACTTGGGTACTCAATTGTACAACTCTAAAGAAGAGATTTTGGAAGGATTTGATTGGTGTGGAAGAAATTTTTGGATGTTAAATTGCATAGAGGAAGCAAAGGCTATTATTCAAGAACCTAGGACAACTAGGTTTACAATTGTTCACAAAAATAACTTAAGGGTGGGATGTTTTTTTATAAGAGTCAAAGATGGCCATTTCTAGCATTACCCCATCCTTTTATTTCCGGGTTCTAAGGCCAAAAAGGTGGGCTAAAAATTATCCAAAAATTCTTTGCTTAAGACATACTTATAGTGACCTAAGTGGAGGTTAAGGTTAAACTAATCAAGTCAAGTGAATATCTTGATTTCTTTACCTTTCCTTGATCATTTTTTGCCCTCACCAGCCAGAGTTCCTCCCTTAGCTCCTCCATAACCTTCCATAGCCACCATATCTCAATCTCCCAATAAATCACAAAGGAAAGCAATCAGATTCAACAGGAGAGAGAAAAAACCTAGTTTTCGGGTTTATTGAGTTTCCTTTGCTATTTTCAGCTTTCACAGCTTAGGTAAGGGTTTTATCTTCATGTTTCATGGTTGTTTACTATCCTAAGATGATGATCAAGCATCCATGAAGCTAAGACCATGCTTGGAAGAGAGCAAGAAGCTCAAGGGACCAAATCTGGGTTAAGGGGGAGTGCATGAATAAGGTTCCAGCCTTACTATTTTTGATGCGCTAAGATGGCAGTGTTTACAGAGATTTCTAGAGCCCAAGTTAGTACTAACTAAGACCAATTAATATCCTAAGGCCAAGCATTTTCTTCAGGAGGGCTGTCATATTGATTACATAATGTTTATTTGATTATTTATGAACTAACCCTAATGTGTTTATTGCTACCAGCATTACATTTGTTTGTTGCTGTGTTGTTTGTGCATTTCGATTTCAGGTATTTGAAGATTTTATTGATAAGCCCTTACTAAGTTTCATTCAAGAGACTTACCCCCTTTCTGTCCATTTCAGGTCCAGCAGAAAGATCACATTCAAATTGACCTTTATCGTTTGAGTTTTGATCTGAAATTTCAGGTACATGAACTCCCATGTGTCTAATTATGATCTGGAAATTTTGGTGATTTTAGGAGCACATTTGGTATTTTTAGGGATGGTGTTTATTGTGTTATGCAGCAGCTGTCCAGCATTCTGTTTCTGGAGTGCATTGTGTCTAAAGCTCTCCTGTAACTAAGTTGTGTGTTTTAACTGAGTTAAGAACATTATGTAATACATGGATGCATGTACATGTAATGCATGTGAAGTTTCGACAATGTATGTGAGCATTTGTGGGCTGTTTTGCTATGTATGACGATGCTATGCACAGGCTGCCTAACTGTGTAATATAGGCTGCTTTTTTGTAAATTTTGGTATTGGCTATGTAAAGATGCTAGCTGTAAGGCAATGTAATTCTAGGTGTCTTGGACATGTATGGAATAGCCTTGAGTGGCTTACCCCTTGTGAATGAAGTGTTTGTATGCTTATAAAATTTTGTATGGGCAAAATGGTCATGAAGTGATCAGAATTTTGACTCTACACTCAAAGTTCTATATCTCCCTATGTAGAATAAATCTTGGTATGAAATTTTTATCACGCCTAGAGCGCATCTAGAGGTGGAACTGGGATTTAGAATTCCTGAATTTGGAGCCCTGTAGCCAAAGATATGACATTTCAAAGTTGGCTAAGTTACTGTTTATTTGGTCAGAATTTTATAACCAACTTCAAAAATCCATAACTTGGTACATAGGTGGGCTATTGATGTAAAACAAAATTCCCTGGTTTGATCTAAGTCTCTACTTGATAATGGAGCAATCAAAATAAGGGGTCACATGGGTAGAATGATACAGTTTATTGGAGGAAGTTTGGGTGCAGTGGCTGGAATTTTTGAACCTAGTAAGAATGCTTAATGCGTGGAAGCCAAAACTAAGACTTGTGCTAGTGTTTTCTTTCTTACCTGCCATAGTGTTCATAAATGTGAATATGTGTGTTATGGTTAGACCAATATGCATGTATTTACATAGTGCTCAAGAGGGTCACTTGAGTATGTACACTAGGAGTGTTGTTCTGGAGACCTACAGGACACACAAATCCTAGGGGTTTAAATGCATAGTTTTGGCACCTTAACTAGATTACCCTGTAGTGGGTAGCAAAATTAGTTGTGAATGTCTGCATTTCATTCTGAGCTAGTTTTGAATGTTTCAATCTAAACAAATTGTGACTGTTTTCATTTTATCCTAAACAAGTTGTGAATGTTTCCATTTCAAAGAAGTTGTAAATGTTTCCTTTCTAAACAAGTTGTTAATGTTTCCATTTTACTCTAGACTAGTTGTGTTGTGAATGTTTTCATTTCAATCTAAACTAGATGTAAATGTTTCCATTCCAAACTAATTGCGCAAGTTTCCATTTCATTCTAAATTGGTTGTTAATGTTTTAATTTTAAACAAGTTGTGAATGTTCACTTCCTAAACTAGTTGTGAAAGTTTCCATTTCATTATGAACAAGTTTTGAATGTTTTCATTTAATTCTAAAAAATTTATGAATGTTTCGATTCCAAACTAGATGTGAATGTTTCCATTCTAAACAAGTTGTGAATGTTTCTATTTTATTCTTAACTAGTTTTGAATATTTCCAATTCAAACAAGTTGTGAATGCTTCCATTCTAAACTAGTCATGAATGTTTCCATTTCATTCTAAACTAGTTGTGAATGTTTCTAAATAAATTGTGAATGTTTCCATTTCATTCTAGACAACTTGTGAATGTTTCCACTTCATTCTAAATGAGCTGGGTTGTGCATATTTTCATTTCACTCAAAAAAAGTTGTGAAAGTTTCCATTCTAAACTTGTTGTGAACGTTTCCATTTAATTCTAAACTAGTTGTGAATGTTTCCATTTTAATCTATACTAGTTCTGAATGTATCCATTTATTTCTAAACTAATTGTGAATGTATCCATTTCATTCTATACTAGTTGTAAATGTTTCCATTTCATTCTAAACTAGTTGTGAATTTTTCTATTCCAAAGTAGTGGTGAATGTTTCTTTCCTAAACATGTTGTGAATGTTTTGATTGCATTTTAAACTAGTTTTGATTGTTTTCATTTCATTCTAAAATAGTATTCCCATTCAAAACTAGTTGTGAATGTTTTTATTTCATTCTACACAAGTTGTGAATGTTTCCATTACATTTTAAACTAGTTTTGATTGTTTCAATTTCATTCTAAACTAGTGTTTCCACTCCAAACTAGTTGTGAATGTTTCTGTAACATTCAAAACTCATTCTAAATGTTTCCAAGGAAGTTGTGAATGTTTAGAATGAAATTGAAATATTCACAGCTTGTTTAGGATGGAATAGATACTTTCCCAACTAGTTTGGAATGAAATGGAAACATTCACAACTCATTTAGAATGAACTAGAAACATGCACTTTTAAACTATTCATGAATGATTCAATTTCATTCGAAACATGTTGGAAATGTTTGCATTTCCACCCAAACTAGGTGTGAATGTTTCCATTCATTCTAAACATGTTGAGAATGTTCCCATTTCATTCAAAACTAGTTGCGAATGCTCCCATCTCAAACATCTTGTGAATGTTTCCATTTCACTCTAAACTAGCTGTGAATATTTCTATTTTAAACAAGCTGTGATTGTTTCCAATTCATTCTAAACTAGTTATGAATGCTTCCATTTTCATTCTAAACTTGTTGTGAATGTTTCCATTCCATTAAAAACAAGTTATGAATGTTCCCATTTCCTCCTAAACTAGTTGTGAATGTTTCCATTTATCTCTAAACAAGTTGTGAGTTTCCATTCCATACAAGTTGTGAATGTTTCCATTTCAAAAAAGTTGTGAATGTTTCTATTTCATTCTAAACTAGTTATGAATGTTTCCATTTCAATTTAAACTAGTTGTCAGTGTTTCCATTTAATTTTAAACAAGTTATGTATGTTTTCATTTCAATCTAAAGAAGTTATGAATGTTTCCATTTTATTCTAAAGAAGTTTTGAATGTTTTCACTTCATTCTAAACTAGTCATGAATGTTTTCATCTGAAACAAGTTATGAATATTTCCATTTCATTTTAAAGTAGCTATGGATGTTTCCATTTCATCCTACCATAGCTATGAATTTTTCCATTATAAACTACTTGTGAATGTTTTCATTTCATTCCAAACAAGTTGTGAATGTTTCCATTTCATTTAAAACAAGTTATGAATGTTTCCATTTCATTCTAAAGAAGTTGCAAAAGTTTCCATTTCATTCTAAAGAAGTTCTAAGTGTTTTCATTTTAAACAAGCTATAAATGTTTCCATTTGTTTCTAAATGAGTTGTGAATGTTTCTATTTCAAGGAAGTTGTGAATGTTTTCATTCTAAGCAAGTTATTAATGTTTCCATTTCTTTCTAAACCAGTTGTGTTATGAAAGTTTTCTTTTCATTCTAAACTAGTTAGGGATATTTCTATACCAAAGTAGTAGTGAATCTTTCTACTTCATTCTAAACTAGTTGTGAATGTTTTCATTTCATTCTGATCCAACTGTGCATGTTTTCGTTTCACAAGAAGGTATAAATCTTTTTATTGCATTCTAAACTAGTTGTGAACTTTTCCATTTCATTCTAAACAAGTTGTGAATGTTTCCATTTCATTCTAAACAAGTTGTGACTATTTCCATTGCAAATTATTTGCTAAAGTTTCCACTGCAAATAAGTTGTGATTGTTTCCATTTCATTCTAAACTAGTTTGCAATGTTTCCAAACAAGTTGAAAATGTTTCCATCTTATTCTAAATAAGTTATGAATGTTTGTATTTCATTCTAAACTAGTCTTTCCATTCTAAACTAGTTGTGAATGTTTCCATTTCATTCTAAACTTGTTGTGAATGTTTCCATTTCATTCGAGACTAGTGTTTTTGTTCGGAGCTAGTTGTGATGGTTTCCATCTCAATCTAAACATGTTGTGAATGTTTCCATTTGATTCTAAAAAGGTGATGAATGTTTACATTTTATTCTAAACTAGTTGGGAATGTCTCAATCTTTTTTTAAACTGGTTATGAAAGTTTCAATTTCATTCTAAACAAGTTGTGTGAATGTTTCAATTTTATTCTAAACAAGTTGTGAATGTTTCAATTTTATTCTAAACTAGTTGTGAATGTTCACAATTCATTCTACACTAGTTGTGAGTGCTTTCATTCTCAACAAGTTGTGAATGTTTCCATTATATTCTAAACTAGTTATGAATGTTTCCATTTCATTCTAAACCATTTATGAATTTTTCAATTTCTCTTTAAGCAAGTTGTGAATGTTTCCATTTTATTCTACAAAAGTTGTGAATGTTTCGATTTCATTCTAAAGTAGTTGTGAAGACCATTCACAACTTGTTTACCATGGAAACATTCATAACTAAGTTAGAACTGGTGCATTCAGAACAAGTTTATATTTGAAATATTCATAACTTATTTAGGATGAAATGAAAACAATCATAACTTGTTTAGAATGAAATGAAAGCATTCACAACTTGGTTAGAATAAAATGGAAACATTCATAAGCAGTTTAGAATCAAATGAAACCACTCACAACTAGTTTGAAATGGAATGGAAACATTCATATCTTGTGTATAGTGAAATTGAAACGTTAACAACTAGTTTAGAATGAAGTGGAAACATTTAGAACCAATTTAGAATGAAATGGAAACATTCACAACATGTTTCAAATGGAAACATTTACAACTAGTTTAGAATGGAAGCATTCACAACTTATTTAAAATGAAATGGAAAGATTCACAGTTTGTTTAGAATGAAATGGAAGCATTCACAACTAGTTTAGAATGATGTGAAACATTCACAATTAGATTGGAATGGAAACAATCACAACTTGTTTAGAATGAAATGGAAACATTCACAACTAGTTTAGAAGGAAATTGAAACATTCATAATTTATTTAGATTGAAATGCAAACATTCACAACTATTTTAGAATGAAAAGGAAACATTCACAACTTGTTTACAATGAAATGGAAACATTCACAGCTTGTTTAAAATGGAATGGAAACTTTCACAACTAGTTTAAAATGGAAATATTCATAGCTTGTTTAGAATGGATACATTCAGAAGTTGTTTAGAATGAAATAGAAACATTCATAACTAGTTTAGAATGAAGTGGATTCTTTAACAACCTAGTTTCAAATGGAATGGAAACATTTTCAACTTTTTTAAAATGAAATTAAAACATTAATAGCTAGTTTAGAATGAAATGGAGACATTCATAACATGTTTGAAATGGAAACATTTACAACTAGTTCAGAATGGAAGTATTCACATCTAGTTTAGATTTGAAGCATTCACAACTTGTTTAGAATGAAATGGAGACATTCACAACATGTTAGAATGAAATTGAAAAATTTACAACTTATTTAGAATAAAATGGAAACATTCACAATTTGTTTAGAATGAAATGGAAACACAAGCTGTTTAGAGTGAAATGGAAACATCCACAACTAGTTGAGAATGAAATAGGAACATTCACAACTAAACTGAAATGGGAACATTCACTGCTGGTTTACAATAAAATGGAAACTTTCACAAGTAGTTTAGAATGAAATTGAAATATTCAAAAATTGTTTAGAATGAAATGCAACATATACAGCTATTTTAGAATGAAATGGAAACATTCACAAATTATTTACAATGAAATAGAAAAATTCACAACTAGCTTAGAATGAAATCGAAACATTCACAGCTTGTTTCAAATGGAATGGAAACTTCCACAACTAGTTTAGAATGGAAACATTCATAATTTGTTTAGACTGGATATATTCACAACTTGTTTAGAATGAAATGCAAACACTCATAACTAATTTAGAATGAAATGGAAACATTCCCAACTAGTTTCAAATGGAATAGAAACGTTCACAACTTGTTTAAAATGAAATTAAAACACTAACAGCTAGTTTAGAATCAAATGGAAACATTCAAGACTTGTTTAGAATGAAATGGAAACATTCACAACAAGTTTGAAATGGAAATATTTACAACTAGTTTAGTATGGAAGTATTCACATCTAGTTTAGATTTGAAGCATTCACAACTTGTTTAGAATGAAATGGAAACATTCACAATGTGTTAGAATGGAATTGAAAAATTCGCAACTTGTTTAGAATAAAATGGAAACATTCACAATTTGTTTAGAGTGAAATGGAAACATCCACAACTAGTTGAGAATGAAACAGGAACATTCACAACTAAATTGATATGGAAACATTCATTGGTGGTTTACAATAAAATGGAAACATTCACAACTAGTTTAGAATGAAATTGAAATATTCATGAATTCTTTAGAATAAAATGGCAACATACACAACTATTTTAGAATGAAATGGAAACATTCATAAATTGTTTACAATGAAATGGAAACATTCAGAACTAGCTTAGAATGAATTGGAAACATTCACAGCTTGTTTGATATGGAATGTAAACTTTCACAACCAGTTTAGAATTGAAACATTCACAACTTGTTTAAAATGGAAAAATTGACAACTTGTTTAGAATGAAATGGAAAAATTCACAACTAGTTTGAAATCGAGCGGAAACGTACACAACTGCTTTAGAATGAAATTGAAATGTTAAGAACTAGTTTAAAATAGAATGAAAACATTCAGAACTCATTTTGAATGAAATGCAAACATTCACAACATGTTTGAAATGGAAACATTTACAACTAGTTTAGAATAGAAGCATTCACAACTAGTTTAGATTTGAACCATTTAGAACTTGTTTAGAATGAAATGGAAACATTTACAACTTGTTTAGAAAGGAATTGAAACATTCATAACTTGTGTGAAATGAAATGGAAACATTCACAATTTGTTGAGAATAAAATGGAAACATCCATAACTAGTTCAGTATGAAATGGAAACATTCACAACTAGATTGGAATGGAAATATTCACGACTTATTTAGAATGAAATCGAAACATTCACAACTTGTTTAGAATAAAGTGGACACATTCACAACTTGTTCACATTGTTTAGAATGAAATGGAAATGTTCCCAAATTGTTTAGAATGGAAGCATTCACAACTAGTTTAGAATGAAATGAAAACATTCAAAACTTATTTAGAATGAAATGGAAACATTCACAACTTGTTTATGTAGGGTTTCGGGAGCTAAACAAGCGTAGCCAAAGAAATTTTCTTACAATTATGTTGCTCGAGATCTTCTATTTTGAGCAACTAGGCACCTGAGGCCACCTCCATTTGAGCCACCAAAAGTACTCTACTCTCGGTTACCGAACAACCTTAATCCGATCCACGCTCGGGTTTTTCACCTATTGCAAGAATCCTAATCTGTATAGGTATCTCATATCAATAAATCTAGGGTTAATCTTATTAACCAACTCGTGTCATTTTTTCATATATCTCATATATTCATTACGAGTTCCAGTTTTGTGCATGATGAATCAATCTAATTAATCATGATCAAAAGCAACCGAACACACAATATATCATGCGATTCAACATTCAATCCCAATTTAGGGTTTCACCAGTAACTTTAATACCACTGTAGGGTTTCAAGAGCCAAACAAGCACAACTGAATATAACTGAAACCCCTGAGGATCCAAGTGAAATAGGGTAAATCGGGTGTTTGAAATTTTTCCTACCTAATTCAGTTGAGATCTTTCATCCAACTGTTGATTTGAATCACAAAACTTGAACAGTTGATGTGCTCAAGCTCTCTACAGTATCCAAACGAGCCTCTCAGGATCACCACGCCTGCACCACATCCCAGCAAATGTGTTCTACTTGTGCTCACAGTGGTAGCTTGCATCCTTCAAGGAATGGCAAGAGAAGAGTGCGGCTGGAACTTGTGGGAGGCTAGGGCCAAAAGCCACGAATTTCTCACTATATGATGTATTTATAGTGAGACTCAACTTCCAAGCCTAATGGGTTTCAAAGCCCTGATCCAATTAGGTTTTAGTTTCAGGCTTAATAATGGCTCAACTTTTGGGCCAATTATTAATATGAAATTATCATGAAAAAATAACCCAAATAAATTAGCCCAAGCACTCAAATAATCCAAATAGGTTTTATGTGTGAGACCCAATAGGCTCTTTCCATGTTGGCAATGATCATATTTATGATTATAAGCAATCAGTGGTGTCTAGCAACACATCATTGCTACCCAAGTGACAAGATTGTCGATTGTTGGACTAAACCTTTATGATCATTATTTGTATATGCCATTGTCCCTTTGTCCAAGATATTAAGACTAAGCACGAGACATGGAATGTGTCACTCTCATATAGCCTAATCTTTGGTTTCTTGATTATCGAGTAAACTAACTTAAACTTATGAAATTGATATTGTATATCAACTCATCCGAGCAAGGCCATGCATTTTCTAAGTCTCACTTTATCAAGGGACCCGAAGATATTACTCCTGTTACATAGGAGGGACAAATCTAATCTTAATCTTACAAAACCCTACACATGATATGTGACATACCCAATGATCTTCTTCAAGTTTACTCAGTTATGAGCAATAAAGAGAAGTATTAAAGCATGTGACTCACATGTTGAGAACTTTGGTGACATTAGGTCAAAGGACTACATATACCATGATCACTATGAGAATCACTTATGACACTCATATAATGATCCATGTAGGGTTCTCATGGTCTATCAGTGCAGTACACAAGTTCCCCAACTTGTACCTATATGTAGACTACATATCTCATATTAGTCTTCATATCTGCTAGTCATTATGTATTATTGTAACCCACTCCGCAATAATAGCAGACCAGGGACATTTAAGAATATCATTATTCTAAGGTTATAATTATATTCATTACATTACACAGAAACAAAACAACAAACATAATTACTGGATTAATGCCTCAATAAAATATCATGACTTAATGTGCAAAATACAATCATCTCATGACTGGCTTTTGGGCACAACACTAACAATCTCCCATTTGCAGTAATCCAATCATCCATGTATCTAATACCGATGGACCTAGAATGGCTATCATGCTTCTACTGTGTAATGGGTTTTGTTAGTGGATCAGCAATGTTGCTATCTATCGAAGGCCAGCATATCCTTGCATCACCCTTCTCGATGATCTCCCTAATAAGATGATAGCGTCAGAGTATGTGTTTGGATCTCTGATGAGATTGAGGTTGCGATTGCTCGATTGTTGTCACAATAGGGCTTTATCGGGTCGGGAATGCTTGGAACCACTCTAAGTTATGTAATGAACTTATTGATCCAAACTGCGTCAGCATCATAGGAAGCAGTGTACTTAGATTCTGTTGTAGAGTCGGCTACTATCTCTTGCTTTGATCTCTTCCAGGTTACAACACCACCACCAAAACAAAACACAAAACTGGATTGTGATCTAAAATCATCCGTATCAGATTGGAAACTAGCATCGGTGTAACCCCTTACAACAAGCTCATCTTCACCCCCAAAGACCAAGAATGCATCCTTAGTCCTTCATAAGTACTTAAGGATGTTCTTAACAGCTGTCCAGTGATTCTCATCGAGGTTCAATTGGTACATGCTTGTCATGCTCAAGGCATACGAGACATCGGGATGAGTACATATCATGGGATACATGATAGATCCAATTGCTGAGGCATATGGACTCTTACTCATGTGCTCTCTTTCCTCGATTATACTCTGACATTGAGATCTAGAAAGAGTTATACCATGTGATATGGCAAGAATCCTTTCTTAGAATCTTGCATGCTAAACCTCTTTAGCACCTTGTCAATGTATGTTCTTTGACTTAGGCCGAGCAATTTTCTAGATCTATCTCCATAGATCCTAATGCCTAACACATAGGCTACTTCACCCAACTCCTTCTTAGAGAAACAATTCCCCAGCCAAGTCTTCACAGACGGTAGCTTTGGAACGCCATTCTCAATGAGTAGTATGTCTTCTACTTACAACACCAAGAAGACAATAGCACTCCCATTAACCTTCTTGTAAACACAAGGTTCATCTTCATTTTTGATAAAACCAAACTCTTTGATTACTTCATCAAAATGAAGATTCCAACTCCAAGAAGCTTGCTTCAGTCCATAAATGGACCTTTATAACTTGCACACTTTATTAGCACTCTTAGGGGTGACAAAACCTTTAGGTTGTGTCATGTACACATCCTCAAGTAGCTTTCCATTTAAAAATGCAGTTTTGACAACCATTTGGCAAATCTCATAATCATAGTGTGCAACAATGGTGAATAAAATTTTGATGGATTAAAGCATGGAAACTGGTGAAAAAGTTTCATCATAGTCAATACCATGAATTTGCTTGAAACCTTTTGCAACCAATCATCCCTTAAAGGTAATCACATCACCATCCATGTTAGTTTTCTTCTTGAAAACCCATTTGCACCCTATAGGTTTTACCCTTTCTGGTGGATCAACTAAAGTCTATACTTGGTTTTCATATATGGATTGCATCTCGAAGTTCATGGCCACTAGCCAATTCTTAGAGTCAGGCCCCGACTGTTACCACCACACAAAAAAGGGAGAATTACAAGTGTGGCATAATGGTCAAAAAGCCATTATATTTTGTAATTCACTTCATAATGATTGAAGTGTTAGGGGTAAAAGATGTAATGAATACCTCCTTATGTTAAGTTTCGGGAGCCAAACAGCGCAGTGGAATTTAACCGAAACCCTCCAGGATTCAAGTGAAACGGGGTAAACCGGGTGTTCGAAAATTTTCATACCTAATTTTCGATTGAGATCTCTCACTCAACTNGTATAGCCCAATCTTTGGTTTCTTGATTACCGAGTAGACTAACTTAAACTGATGACATTGATATCGCATATCAACTCATCCGAGCATGGCCATGCATTTTCTAAGTCTCACTCTATCAAGGGGCCCGAAGATATCGCTCCCGTTACATAGGAGGGACAAATCCCATCTTGATCATACAAATCCCTCCGCATGATATGTGACATACCCAATGACCTCCTTCAAGTTCACTCAGTTACGAGCAACAAAGGAAAGTATCAAAGTATGTGACTCACATGTAGGGAACCTTGATGATCTTAGGTCGAAGGACTACATATACCCTGATCACTATGGGAATCACTTATGACACTCATATAACGATCCATGTAGTGTTCTCATGGTGGGTCGGTCCAGTACACAAGTTCTCCAACTTGTACCCATATGTAGACTACATATCTCATATTAGTCTCCACATATGCTAGTCGTTATGTATTATTGCAACCCGCTCCACAATAATACTAGACCAGGGACTTTTAAGAATATTATTATTCTAGGGTTACAATTATGTTTGTTAAGTTACGCAGGAACAAAACAACAAACATAATTGCTGGATTAATGCCTTAATAAAATATCATGACTCAATGTGCAAAAATACAATCATCTCATGACTGGCTTTTGCGCACAACACTAACACCTTAAAAGTGTTCCAAGTTGGTAACTTGGCCCCTAAGAAAAAACTTAAGGGTTGCTTGTTTGTCAAGCAACCTATGGACTTTTTTTTGTAAGGTTTTGAAAATTTGGATACTTAATTGCAAAGTCTCAAGAAAGAGCTTTGGAGAGTTATGTGAAGGATATGAATGGTATAAAAGTGCTATTGGATGACCAAATTGCTTATGGAAGACAAGTTTGGACAAAGGAAACACTAAAGGCATTAAGTACATAAATGTCCTAGTGTAAACCTTAAGATGTTCAAGCTTTTGACGTAAGTCAAAGTGTGAGATTGTGGAATTATCTCACCATGGGGGAGACAGCCAAGACTTGATAAATGGGTCAAAAATGTTGGGTACATATGTACCAATGAGTTTAAGACAAAGAAACCATAATTAGTAAGAAAGAAAATGACATAAAGTAAGGTTAAGCTTGTTTAAGTGTGTTTTGTGCCCTTAAGCTCATTTAAGCCCATTTAAGTGGCCCATTCACTTATCTCTCTCCCATATTTGATCCACACAGCCAACACCCTCCTCCACACTACTTCCATAGCTCCTCCATAGCCACCATACCTCCAAGACTGAAATTGAAGGCAAAAGGAAGCAATTGGAGGCAAAATGGTCATAAAGTGAGTAGAATTTTGACTCCACACTAAAAGTACTAGATCGCCTTGTGTAGAATGAATATTGGTATGAAATTTCGAACACACCTAGGGCACATCAAGAGTTTGAACTGGGATTTTGAATTTCAAAATTTGGAGCCCTGTAGCCAAAGATATAACATTGGAAATTTGGCTAAGTTACTATTCATTTGGTCAGAATTTTGTAACCAACTTAAAAAGTCCATAGCTTGGTCCATAGGTGGGCTATTGATGTAAAAAAAAATTCCTTGGTTTGCTCTAAGAATCTACTTAATAATGGAGCAAAGAAAATATGGGGATACATGGCTAGAATGATACAGTTTATTAGTGGAAGTTACAGGTGCAGTGGTGGGTCACTAGAACTTAACAAGATTGCCTAATGTATGGTAGCCAAGATTAAGACTTGTGCTAGTGTTTTCCTTCTTTGCTACCATGGTGTACATNTAAGGGTAGTGTTCTGATGGCTTACAAAACATTACCAATCCTGGGAGTCTAAATGCACAATTTTGGCACCATAATTGGATCACCCCGAAGTGGGTAGCACTAACATATCTTGTTGATAGGTTGTGGGCTGATCCTAATCCTTGAGCATCACATCACTAATGTGAGTAATGAAAAATCCATATCTCTCGGGGTCACGCTAAATCCTACCAGACCTATGTAGGCTTTGTGCTATAGGAACAAAATCTTGAAACACAACATCTTGTGGTGTCTATTCAAGTTTCATTTTAGGTTCGATGTCCCCTTACTGTTCTTGAAATTGTTCAAGTTCTGTTTCCCTCCCACTTTTTCCTTTGAAGATGAACTCTTTTTTCTAGAAAGACACAAGTTCAAGCAATAAACACATTTTGCTTAGAAGGATTATAGAAATAGTAACTATTTGTTTCTTTGGGATACCCAACAAAGAGGCATGTATGAGATTTGGGCCCTAGCTTGTCAGAGGATTGACGTTTCACATAAGTATCACAACCCCAAATCTTCATAAAAGACAAACTGGGACGCCTACCACTCTGTATCTCATATGGTGTCTTTTGAACTGATTTAGATCGAACATATTTAGTGTAAAAGTGACTGTCTTTAGAGCATGTCCTTAAAAAATTTTGGAAGGTCAGTTTGACTCATCATAGATTGAACCATGTCTAACACAGTTTGATTTCTCCTTTCACATATACCATTCTATTTAGGTGTACCAGGTGGAGTGAGTTGTGATACTATACCAGACCCCTTTAGATGGTCAAGGAATTCTCAATCCAAGTATTATCCACCTTGATTTGATCAAAGTACTTTGATACTCTTCCCGAGCTGATTCTCTACTTCATTCTTGAATTGTTTGAACTTTCTAAAGGATTTTGACTTGTGTCTTATGAGATACACATAACCATATCTACTAAAGTCATCAGTAAAGGTAATGAAGTATTAGAAACCTCTTCTAGCATGTGTAGACATAGGGCCACATACATCAGTATGTATGAGTCCTAGTAAGTCATTAGCCCTTTCACTTTGTCATGTGAATGGGGCTTTGCTCATCTTACCAAATAAACATGGCTCACATGTCTCATATGATTCAAAATCAAATAAGTCCAAGAGTCCATCCTTATGGAGCTTGGATATGCTAGTCTCATTTATATGGCCTAGACGATAGTGCCAGAGATAGGTTAGGTTTGAATCATTGAATCTAACCATCTTGGTATTCATATTATTGATGGGATCTTCGAGTTCTAAAACGTACAACCCATTGTTAAGTTGAGAACTACCATAAAAGATTTCATTCAAATAAATAGAATAACATTTGTCCTTTATTATAAATGAAAAACCTATTTTGTCCAAATAAGAAACAAAAATCAAATTTCTACTAATAATAGGCACAAACTAGCAGTTGTCTAATTCTAAAACTAATCCACTAGGCAAAGTGAGAACATAAGTCCTTACAGCTAAGGTAGCAACCTTTGCTCCATTTCCAACATGTAGGTCCACTTCACCTCAGGCCAATCTTCTACTTCTACTTAGATCCTACACATTTGCACAAATGTGAGATCCACATCCAATATCCAATACCCAAGATGAAGAAGTAGAAAACTTAGCCTCTATAACAAAAATACCTGAAGTAGAAGTCTTATTTCCCTTCTCCTTAGCAAGTTCTTCAAGTAGAGCTTGTAGTTGCGCTTCTAATGTCTAGGTTGTTTACAATGGAAGCACTCCTATTCCTTTTCCACACCACCAGATGGTTTTAGTGCAGCTAAAGAAGAATTAGCATTGGACTTTCCTTTAGCTTTATCCTTCTTCTTATTGGCTTTTCCCTTTCCTGTGCCCTTCCATACCATCATAATGGGCTTAGCCTTCTTAAGGTTTTGCTCAGCAATTCTCAATGTGTTGAGCAATTCAAGGAGGGACTTGTCCAAGTCATTCATGTTATAGTTCATGTTGAACTAACTGTAGGTTTCCGGCAATGATTGTAGGACTACATCAACAGCCAACTATTTTTGAATAGAAAATCCCAAACTCTCAAGATTTTTAATCTACCCAATCATCTTGAGCACATAAGGACCCACGGGACTTCCCTCATACATTTGCATTGAAATAATGCCTTATAGGTCTCAAACCTCTCATGCCTAGCTTGCTCTTGGAAGAGCACTTTGAGATGTTCGATTATATCAAATGCCCCCATGTTTTCTTGTTGCTTCTGAAGATCAGATTCCATGGTAATAAGCATGAGGCAAGCAACATCCAAAACATCATCAAAATGCCTATTTTGAGCATCTCTTTCAACTCTTGGAGCAATGGTAGTAGGCTCATTCGAAATGGGCTGCTTTTGGACAATAGCCATTTTCTGTTGCTTGAGGACTATCCTTAAATTTCAGTATTTGAGAAAGTTGGTCTCATTCAGTTTTTCCTTCTCAAGGATTGATCACAATGAAAATGTCGATGTGTTTTGTGCCATGGTTATCTACAATAGTAAATATGCAGTGTAAGAGTCATGCATTTTAATTCATTTAATAAGGACTTTTATTAAATGACTATCCCACTATTTTACTCAAAATAATAACCCTTCATATTTTTTTAGAACACCTTGGCATTAAGGTATTCTAGTAGGACAAGATCCAAATTTTAGCACAACCTGAGTCAACTTTGTCTTTTCTCTCAAGTTACAGTTATTTAGGTAAGCAACTCCTTGCCAATTGCATCTCATGCAACTCTTGGATAGTTGGGTGAACAACACTTGTCCAAGCTCATCTCATGAACTTAAGCCCAACCTTATGCCTCTAAGTCCCTAATCCTATTGGGATGACATAGTTAAGTCGGACCCAAAGTTAGCAATTTGGATATCACTATTATCCCATCGAGCCTTACCAAGAAGAACATAGGTGCTTTGCTTTGGCAAACCCATCCAATGTTGATCAAAGTCTTGACGAGTGCCAACATTTGGAAGGCATCACATTTAATGACTTAATATTTTGTTTGAGGGATTTTTCCTTTTGATCTCACCAATTACTATCTCCAGTTGTCTTATACATGCATCACATACAAATATAAAACATGTATCTAATGCAAAAAACAAAGTAAATATGACCTGGTTATAGCCGAAATTGTGCGATATTCTCAAGCCAATGAGAATAGCATCAAAACCTCATAAAAGAAAAGGTTCTTCATAAGCTACTTCTCCTCATTATTTGGTTGCTATTTTGTTGTTACCTCATTGGACACACCACCTTGGATGATCCTATAATGTACCATTACATCAATAATAGAAACCTCGAGTTCCATTCAAGGGGAATAAGGTGGGAAGAGCATGTACAATGAGAATAACAAGAATAAGGCATGAGTCACAAGTCATATTTACAAGTACAACCAACAATGGCTATAACCATGCACCATACTACAACGACAAATTAGCATAACTTGTCAAATCTCATTCAACAAAAAGCCATGCCAATTAACGTGCGTTGATTAACCAGTTTTTATTAATGTGGCACTTCACATATGGCGATCCTGTTGGCTGGACAGCGAGCAGTGGGGTCAAAGGGCACCGCCCTTGCATGGGGTTGTTAGGGCAGCAATGCCCCTCGACAAAAAAAATTGTCTTACAATTATGTTGCCCAAGATTTCTTATTTCGAGCAACTAGGCACCTGAGACCACCTCCATTTGAGCCACCAAAAGTACTCTACTCTCGATGCCTGAACAGACATAATCCAATCCACGCTAAGGTTTTGCAACTATTGTAAGAATCCTAATCCATATAGGTATCTCATACCAATCAATCTAGAGCTAATCTTATTAACCAATTTATGTCATTTCTTCATATATCTCATATATTCATTATGAGTTTCGGTTTCATGTATCATGAATCAATCTAACTAATCATGACCAAAAACAACTAAACACACAATATATCATGCAATTCGACATTCAATCCCGATTTAGGGTTTCACCAGTATCACTAATAACATTGCGGGAGCCAAAGAAGCATAGTTGAATATAACCAGAACCCTCCAGGATCCAAGTGAAACAAGGTAAACTAGGTGTTCGAAAATTTTCATACCTAATTCAGTTGAGATTTTTCACCCAACTATTGGGTCGAATCACAAAACTTGAACAGTTGATGTGTTCAAGCTCTCTACGGTATGCACATGAGCCTCTTAGTATCACCACGCCTCCACCATGTCTCGACAGATTCGTTCCTCTTACATTTGTAGTGCTAACTTATGTCCTCCAAGGAATCGCAAGAGAAAAGTACGGCTGGAACTATTGGGAGGCTAAGGCAAAAAGCTACAAAATTCTCACTATATGATGTATTTACAATGAGACTCAACTTCCAAGCCTAATGAGTTTCAAAGCCCTAATCCAATTAGGTTTAATTTCAGGCTTAATAATGGCTCAACGTTTGGGCCAATTATTAATATGAAATTATCATGAAACCATAACCAAAATAAATTAGCCCATGCACACAAATAATCCAAATAGGCTTTATGTGTGTGACCCAATAGGCTCTTATCACATTGGCAATGATCATAAATCACATTTATGATCATAAGCAATGAGCAGTGTCTAGCAACACATCATTGCTACCCAAGTGCCAAGATTGTTGGTGATTCGACTAAACCTTTATGATCATTATTCGTATATGCCATTGTCCCTTGTCCAAGATATCAAGCCTAAGCATAAGACATGGAATGTGTCATTCTCATATAGCCCAATCTTTGGTTTCTTGATTATTGAGTAGACTAACTTAACTTGATGACATTGATATCATATATCAACTCATCCGAGCATGGCCTTGCATTTTCTAAGTCTCACTCTATCAAGGGGCCTGAAGATATCACTCCCATTACATAGGAGAAACAAATCCCATCTTCATCATACAAAACCCTCCACATGATATGTGACATACCTAATGACCTCCTTCAAGTTCACTCAGTTATGAGCAACAAAGGGAAGTATCAAAGTATGTGACTCACATGCAGGAACCTTGATGACTTTAGGTCAAAGGACTACATATACCATGATCACTAAAAGAATTACTTATGACACCATATAATGATCCATGTAACATTCTCATGGTGGGTCGGTCCAGTACACAAGTTCTCCAACTTGTACTCATATGTAGACTACATATCTCATATTAGTGTCCGCGTATGCTAGTCGTTATGTATTATTGTAACCCACTCCATAACAATACTAAACTAGGGACATTTAAGAATACCATTATTCTAGGGTTATAATTATGTTTATTACGTTACATAGAAACAAAGCAACAAACATAATTACTGGATGAATGCCTCAATAAAATATCATGACTCAATGTGCAAAATAAAATCATCTCATGATTAGCTTTTGGGCACAACACTAACAGTTTGGAATGAAATGGAAACAGCACAACACTAATAATTTGGAATGAAATGGAAACATTGACAACTAGTTTGAAATGGAAATATGTACAACTTGTTTAGAATGAAATGGAAAAACATCACTACTTGTTTGGAATGGAAATATTCACAACTAGTTTATAGTGAAATGCAAACATTCTCAACTTGTTTGGAATGGAAACATTCTCAACTTGTTTACAGTGAAGTGGATTACACTAGTTTAGTTTGAGATGAAAACATTCAAAACTGGTGTAGAGTGAAGTGGAAACACTTACAACTAGTTTAGATTGAAATGCAAACATTTAGAAGTTGTTTGAAATTGAAACATTCACAACAAGTTTGGAATGGAAACTTTCATAACTTGTTTAGAATGAAAATGAAACACTAGAATGAAATTGAAACATTCACAACTAGTTGTTAATGCTTCCATTTTAAACAAGCTGTGAATGTTTCCATTTCATTTTAAACTAGTCATGAATGTTTCTTTTCTATTCCATACTAGTTGTGGATGTTTACACTTTACTCTAAACAAGTTGTGAATGTTTCCATTTTATTCAAAACTAGTTGTGAATGTTTCTTTTTCATTCTAAACAACTTGTGAAGGTTTCCATTTCATTCTAAACAAGTTGTAAATGTTTTCTGTTACAACCACACAAAAATGGGAGAATTACAAGTGTGGGATAATGGTCAAAAAGCCATTATATTGTGTAATTCTCTTCATAGTGATTGAAGTGTGAGGGGTAAAAGGTATAATGTACACCTCCTTAAAACTGTTCCAAGTTGGTAACGTGCCCCTAAGAAAAGCCTTAAGGATTGCTTGTTTGTGAAGCAACCTATGGACTTTTTTTTTTAAGGTTTTAGAAATTCGGGTACTCAATTGTGAAACACTCAAGAAAGAGAGTTTGAGAGTTATGGGAAGGACATGAATGGCATGAAAGTGATATTGGGGGACCAAATTGCTCATGGAAGACAAGTTTGGACAAAGGAAACATGAAAGGCATTAAGGACCTAAATGTCTTAATGTAAACCTTAAGGCATTCAATTGTGGGTTATCCCACAATGGGGGAGGTAGCCAAGGCTTGATAAATACTAAAAAATGTTGAGCACATGTGTACCAATTAGTTCAAGACAAATAAGCCATAATTAGTGAGAAGGAAAATGACACAAAGCAAGGTTAAGCTTGTTTAAGTGTGTTTTGTGCCCTTCAGCTCATTTAAGGCCATTTAAGTGGCCAATTCAATTATCTCTCTCCCATTTTCAGCCTCCTCCTACCCAAGAACAAAAATACACTTCCTCTATAGCCACCACACCTTCAAACTTGCAATTGATTGAAATTAAAGGCAAAATGAAGCAATTGGAAGCAAACTATAGCTATTGTTTGGATACTTTAAGGATCAAGCTTGATTTTTGGCCTACCCACTTTGGTAAGGGTTCTCTTGCTCTCATGGCTTGTTTTCTATATTTTCAAGCAACCATGGAGCGAGGGCTAAGCTTAGAAGAGAGCCATGATCTTGATGAACCAAGCTTACTGAGGAGATTGCACTTATTGAAGGTTTTGTGACCTACTGTGAAGTGCACAATGATGGCAGCGAATTGAAGGGTTTTTAGAGCCCAAAGTTAGTACTAACTAGTGTTAAAATCCTCCTAAGACCAAGAATTAGCTTTATGAGGGCTTCCATAGTGATTTGGTTACATTTATTTTGTGTTTAACAGACTAACCTATGGTATATGTTGCTACTGCATTTCATGTGTTTATTAGTTGTGAATGGTTGCTGCATTTGGTTGCTATATCTTGTATATATGCATTGCATTTTTTTTCATTTTAGTGTCTTTGGATGCAATTTTTAATGATGGTTACATTGCCTATTGAATCCAAGTACTACCCTTACTAAATTGCTCAATGAAACTTGCTCCCTTCAATTTTGTCATTTCAGGTCCAACTGAAAGATCAACTTCAAACTAACTTTTGTGGTTTGAGTTTTGATCAAAATTTTTAGGTACATGAACTTCCATCTGTCTAGTTGTGATCTGAAAATTTTGGGCATTTTAAGAGCACATTTTTTATTTTTAAAGGTGGTACTTACTGTGTCGTGCAGTAGTTGTCCAGCATCCTGTTCTGGAGTCCATTGTGTCTCAGGCACTTCTTTAACATAGGATGCGTATTTAGATGAGTTAAGACCATTTTTTAGTGCATGTATGAATTTAAATGTAGTGTATGTAAAATGAGACAAGTATGTGAACATTTGAGTAATGTTTTGGCTACGTAAGTGATGTGGTGCAAAGCTGCCTAAGTGTGAATGCTGGGCTGCTTACTTGTAAATTCTGTTTCGGCCACATAAAGTTGTTAAAAGCAAGGAAATGCAATTCCTATCTATAATGGACATATATGGGATAGCTTTGGAGGGTTTTCCCCTCATGAATGAAGTGTTTGCACAGTTATGAAATTCTGTATGGGCAAAATGGTCATAAAGGGACCAAAATTTTGACTCTACACTTAAAGTTCCATATCTCCCTATGCAGAAGGTATTTGTATGAAATTTTGACCACACCTAGAGAACATCTAGAGGTTGAACTGAAATTTAGAATTTATAAATTTAGACCCCTGTAGCCAAAGATATGACGTTGCAAATTTGGTAAGTTACTGTTCATTTGATCAGAATTTTGCAACCAAATTAAAAAATCCATAACTTGGTCCATAGGTGGGCTATTGATGTAAAAAAAATTCTTTAATTTGCTTTATGTCTCTACCTGATAATGGAGCAAGGAAAACATGGGGTACATGGCTAGAATGTTATAGTTTATTAGTGACAGTTACAGGTGCAATGGCTGGTCACTAGAACTTAACAAGATTGCCTAATGTGTGGTAGCTAAGATTAAGACTTGTGCTAGTGTTTTCCTTATTTTCTACCATGGTGTGCATGAAATGTGAGTATGTGTGTGATGGTTGGAACAATATTGTTACCACCACACAAAAATGGGAGAATTACAAGTGTGTCACAATGGCTAAAAACCATTATATTGTGTAATTCTCACCATAGTGATTGAAGTGTGGGTGGTAAAAGGCATGTTCAACACCTCCTTAAAAGTTTTCCAAGTTAGTAACTTGGCTCCAAAGAAAAGCCTTAAGGATTGCTTGTTTGTCAAGCAACCTATGGACTTTTTTGTAAGGTTTTGGAAATTCAGGTACTCAATTGCAAAACTCTCAAGAAAGAGGCTTGGAGAGTTATGGGAAGGATATGAATGGTGTGAAAGTGCTATTGGAGGGCCAAATTACTCTTGGAAAGCAAGTTCGGATGAAGGAAACACTAAAGGCATTAAGGACCTAAATGTCTAAGTGTAAACAATAGGGTGTTCATGTTTTTTACTTAAGTCTAAGGGTGGAATTGTGGGGTAATCCCACCATAGGGGAGGCAGCCAAGACTTGATAAATAGTCAAAAAGGATGGGTACATGTGTACCAATGAGTTAAAGATAAAGAAACCATAACTAGTGTGAAGGAAAATAACATAAAGTAATGTTAAGCTTGTTAAGTGTGTTTTGTGCCCTTAAGCTCATTTAAGGCCATTTAGGTGGCCAAATCACTTATCTCTCTCTCATTTTCATCCTCCTCCAACCAAATAACACAACCGCACTTCCTCCATAGCCACCACACCTTCAAACTTGCAATGGATTGAAATTGAAGGCAAAAGGAAGCAATAGGAATCTATTTGGTGCAATTGCTTGAGTGCACCTAGGATCAAGCTCCAATTTCAACATACCCATCAAGGTAAGGGTTCTCTTGCTCTCATGGGTTGTTTTTTGTATTTTCAAGTGACCATGGAGCTTGGGCTAAGTTTTGAAGAGAGCCATGAGCTTGATGAACCAAGCTTAGTGAGGGGAGTGCACTTATTGATGGTTTTGTGACCTAGTGTGAAGCGCACAAAGATGGCAATGAAATGAGGGTTTCTAGAGCCCAATGTTAGTACTAACTAATGTTAAAATCCTCCTAAGACCAAGCATTAGCTTAAGAAGGGCTTCCAAAGTGATTTATTTAAGTTTATTACATGTTGTATCGACTAATCTATGGTTATTGTTACGACGGCATTTCATGTGTTTGTTGGTTGTGAATGGTTGCTGAATTTGGTTGCTATATCTTGTATATATGCAATGTGGTTTTTGTGTTTTAGTTTCTTTGGATGTAGGTTTTAATGATGGTTACATTGCCTATTAAATGCAAGTGCTATCCTTACTAAGTTTCTCAATAAATCTTACTCGTCTTAAGTCTCTCATTTCAGGTCCAGCAAAAAGGTCCTATTCAAATTGATATTTGTGGTTTGAGTTTTGATCTGAAATTTTAGGTACATGAACTTCCATTTGTCTAGTTGTGATCTAGAAAGTTTGGTGATTTTACGAGCACATTTGTCATTTTTAATGGTGGTACTTATTGTGTTGTGCAACAATTGTCCAGCATCCTATTCTGGAGTCCATTGTGTCTCAAGCACTCCTGCAACCTAGGGTGTTTATTTAGCTGAGTTAAGACCATTTTGTAGTGCATGTATGCATGTACATGTAGTGTATGTAAAATGAGACAAGTATGTGAACATTTGAGAAATGTTTTGGCTATGTAAGTGATGTGGTGCAAAGCTACCTAAATGTAAATGATGGGCTGCTTACTTGTAAATTCTGTTTTACCCACATATGGTTGTTAAATACAAAGGAATGTATTTCCCATGTGTAATGGACATATATGGGATAGCCTTGGAGGGCTTTTCCCTTGTGAATAAGTGTTTGCACACTTATGAAATTTTGTATGGGCAAAATGGTCATAAAGTGACCAGGATTTCGACAATGCACTTAAATTTCTGAATTTAGAGCCCTGTAGCCAATGATATGATGTTGCAAATTTGGCTAAGTTACTGTTTATTTGGTCAGAATTTTGTAACCAACTTAAAAAATTCATCACTTGGTCCATAGGTGGGCTATTGATGAAAAACAAAATTCCTTGGTTTGCTCTAAGTCTCTCCTTTGTAATGTAAAAAGGAAAACTGGGGGGACATGGCTAGAATGATATAGTTTATTAGTGGAAGTTACAAGTGCAGTGGCTGGTCACTAGAACTTAACAATATTGCCTAGTGTGTGGTAGCCAAGATTAAAATTTGTACTAGTGTTTTCCTTCTTTGCTGCCATGGTGTGCATGAAATGTGAATATGTTTGTGATGGTTGGACCAATATGCATGTGTGCACATAGTGGCCAATAGTGCACACTAAGGGTAGTGTTTTAATGTCCTACAGAACATTACCAATCCTGGGAGTCTAGATGCACACTTTTGGCACCATAATTGGACTACCCCAGAGTTAGTAACAGAAGTTAGTATTAGAGCATGGTTTGTTCATGTACATGGCATATAGTTGTATTGCATGAATCTATATACATGAACTTAGTTTGGTTAGCTTCTAGTGTCAAGTACCATTGAAATACCTATGATCTTTATATGTGCTATATGATGAATCATCAATGCAGGAAGTAAACATGGTTGCCACAAAAAGAGGGGAACCACCTCGAAGGCCTTCTACTGATTCTAGGCAACAAAGAAATGAACAGAATAGAGGTAATCAATGGCAACAGGGGGTACCAAACCCTAAAGTGCCTCAAGTTTGGTTAGAGCATCAAAGGAACTTAGCTCTAATCAATGAAAACTTAATGTGGATAATTCAAGCACAATAGCAAGGAGTCTAAGTAGCTCTAGTAGAACCAGTTCAAGATGCACAGCAGCGACCAGAAAAGGATACTAGGAACACATCTGAATATGTTCCTTATGGAAGCTTAAAACATACAAATGATGAAAGTGTTGACGAGGAAGATGAAGGTAGGAGAAATCCAAGAAGAAGAAGACTAAGGTCTAAGATTGGTCAAGTATCCAGGACCAATCCCTTACTCTATGAGTATTCCTCCCCTCGGAAAAAGATTGAGGAAGGCCATGATAGACGATCTAGGAGAAGGTAGAGAGATCATAGAAAGCATCACCGTATAGAGGGCTCTCACAAATCCAGGAGACATAGATCAGAGGATCTGGAAGGCGTAGATGAAGTCAGACTGTTGGAGAGTTCTAAGGTGTAAGACCTCTACAGTTTGATGGAAGAGATGGGCCAGAGAGAGCTGAGGAGTGGTTAATCTTCGTAGAAAAGTTGTTTGAGAGGATGCGAATAAGCTCTACCAAGAATGTGTCATTGGCTACTTACAACTTGGTAGGCAGTGTAGAGATGTGGTGGAGAAACACCAAAGATAGGTATGCTTTCCAGAAGGGTAGAAGGCTAGGAAGAGATATTGAGATGAGCTGGCCAAAGTTGATACAACTGTTCTAGGAGCAGTACATTAGTTATGCCATGAAGGATATGAAGCAAGCTAAATTTGATGCTCTAAGGTAGGACAACCTTAGTGTCCTACAGTATGAGCACCAATTCAATCATTTGGTGAGGTATGCTCCTCAGTATCATGGACTGGAAGAGTTAAAGGCCAAAAGATTTGTCAAAGGCCTAAAGTCAGACATTAGAAAGGCTATTAGACCTTTTGGAGCTGTTACATACTACGAAGCAGTGTAGAAAGCTCTATTAGTAGAGTAAGAGGAGTATGAGGCTAAGTACTTTCCTAGTGGATCAGGGGAAAGTAGTCAGGCATGAGGCAAGCAGAAGAAGCCACCATATGGTAAAGGAATTGCCAAGAATTCTAATCTTGGTGGTGAGGGCATGGTTAATAGGAAGTTCCCTAGCCTAAGGTGCCCTAAATGCAAGAAGTTTCATGGAAAGAAACCTTGCTATTTTGACACCCAAGCCTGTCTAAGATGTGGATCCATTGATCATTGGATTAAAGACTGGCCACAGGCTCAAAGGAGGCTAGAAGAACAAGGTCCAGTAAGGCCTATTGAGGCAACACCTAGAGGAGAAGCACCTAGAGAAGGACAGCAGAGGCTAGTGCCTCGGTTTCCAGTGCAGAGAACTGGCCGAGTCTTCCAAGTAGGGAGGCCAGAGACAACACAATAGGGAGCAGCACTAAGAGGGAACATTTACCTTAATGGTATGCTTGTTAGAGTTTTGTTTGATACTAGTACATCTGTGTCTATAATGGCTAAGAGATTTATTCATGCCATGAAATTGCCCACGAAAATTGTCCCTAATGACCTAGCTAAAGGTTGTGAGCTAGTAGTAGGAAAAACTAAGGTTTTGACTAGTTTGCTAGTGTTGGACATTCCAAAGTATGATATAGTGTTAGGTATGAATTGGCTTACTATGCATAACATAAGAATTGATTGTGCTAAGACGGAAATCACATTGCATGATGGTGAAGTGTATGCATTAGTGAATTCTAAGGAATTAGTGTATGAAATGCATGGCATGGAGCTAGAGGTTCTAGATCAGATACTTGTGATTTCTAAGCATGATTACTGTTATCCATTGAATAAATTCCACTGTGATGAGCAAGTGGATAGAATAGAGACTTTCCACAAGTCTTTCCTAAAGACCTGCCAAGTATTCCTCCATTAAGGGAAATTGAGTTTAAGATCAAGTTGAAAATAGTAACTAGTCCAATATTCATACCTCCTTACAGAATGCCAATCGTAGAGATGCATGAGCTCAACAAACAATTTGATGAACTTCTTGAAAAAGGGTTCAAAAGGCCAAGTGTTTTACCATGGGGAGCTGTTGTTCTCTTTGTGAAAAAGAAGGATGGATCTTTGAGACTATGAATTGACTACAGGAAGCTCAATGCAATGACTATCAAGAACAAGTATCCATTCTTTAGGATTGGGGATATGTTTGATCAACTTAAAGGAGCTAAGATCCTCCCCAAAATAGATTTGAGATTTGGATACTTCTAGTTGGGAGCAAACAAAAAGGACATTCCTAAGACTGCATTCAGGACCATATATGGGCATTATGAGTACACAGTCATGCCATTTGGTTTGACTAATGCCCCAGCTACTCTCATGGACCTCATGAACAGGGTGTTCAAACTACATCTGGACAAATTTGTGGTTATGTTCATTGATGACATCCTAGTGTATTCCAAGGATGAAAATGAACGTGAACATCATCTGAAGATTGTCCTAAAGACTTTATTGGAACATCAGCTTTATGCTAAGTTATCCAAGTGTGAATTCTGGATAAAGAAAGTGTCTTTCCTAGGACACATCATAGATCGACAAGCCCTTAAGGCAAACCCTGAAAAGGTCAAAATAGTGCAAGAGTGGGAAAGACCAAGGACTGTGAAGGAAATCAAAAGTTTCCTAGGATTAGCTGGATACTACAGGAGATTTATATTAGGTTTTTCCATGATTACCTCAATTCTTACTCATCTAACCAAGAAGGGTCAAAGATTTGAGTGGACTAAAAAGTGTGAAAAGAGTTTCAAGGAGCTCAAGCAGAGGTTGATTGAAGCTCCAGTATTGATTCTTTCTAATCCAAGTAAGCCCTACATCATATATACAGATGCATCTACATCTAGGTTAGGTTGGATGCTTATGCAAGACAGAAATATCATTCTTATGGGTCAAGGCAGTTGAGATCGCCTGAGCAAAATTATCCTAACTATGACCTAGAACTGGGAGCAGTGATTTTTGCTCTGAAGGAATGGAGTCAACACTTGATGGGTAGTTCCTTTGTGATCTAGACTGACCATAAGAGCCTAAAGTACTTGTTCACTCAAAAAGAGTTGAACATGAGGCAATGGAGATGGTTAGAGTACATCAAGGACTATGTCTATAGTATAGAGTACACAGAGGACAAAGGCAATCTAGTAGCAGATGCCTTGAGAAGGAAGTACACAGGACTTCTGAAAGAAGGATCCATAGCTAATCATGATGAGTAGAATAGTCTTCTATGGCTATGTCATAAATGGCATAAGTAGGAGCAAGCCCAAATTTATACATTGATAATTTAATCCGGATGGATTGAAGAAGCCAAAAAGGCACAGGAGACAGATCCTGATCTGGAAAAGATTTGAGGAGAGGAAAAAAGGTTCCTTGTATCAATCCTTTGCATACAAGCAAGGATTACTATATTTCAAGGACCAAATCTATGTGCCTAAAGGAGCAAAGCTCAAGGATGAAATACTTGAACAAGTTCACACAAGCAAGTTGAACAACCATCCAGGAAGTGAGAAAATGTATAAAGACTTGAAGACTCACTTCTTGTGGCCAAACATAAGGAGATACATAGTTACTTATGTCGACAAATGTGCCACATGCTAGAGGGTAAAGGTAGAGCACTAGAAGCCAGCTAGTACCACACAGACTTTACCAATACCAGTGAGGAAATGGGCCAGCATAACCATGAACTTTTTGACTGGGTTGCTTATGACCAGATTAAGGCATGATACAATCTAGGTCATTGTGGATAGGCTAACCAAATGTGCCCACTTCTTACCTATGAAACTCACAGACTCCTTTGAGAAGTTAGCTCAGATGTATGTCTAGGAGATAGTGAGACTACATGGAGTGCCAGACTCCATTGTATCTGATAGAGATCCAAGATTTACACCTCAGTTTTGGAGTCCTTTTCATAAAGCACTAGGAACCAAAATCCATCGGAGTACTGCTTGTCATCCTAAGATAGATGGTTAATCTGAAAGGCTGATACAGTTACGAGAAGACATACTCAGGAGCTGTGTGTTGGATTTGAAAGGTTAATGGGATCAACACCTACCATTGGTGGAATTCTCACATAACAATAGTTACCAAAGCACCATTGGCATGGCACCTTATGAAGAATTATATGGAAGAAGGTGCATGACACCCCACTATTAGGTGGAAGCCTTAGACAGGCTAGAGTTGGGTCCCAAAATTAGTGAAGAGACAACTGCCAAAATCAAGAAAATTTAAGAAAGATTAAAGGCAGCCAATGAAAGGACCACAACCTATATGAACAAAAGAAGTAGGGACTTGGAATTTGAAGTTAGTGACAATGTTTGGCTAAAAGTTGCACCAACCAAAGGCACTATCAGATTTGGCAGAATAACCAAGTTAGCTCCAAGATTCATCAATCCTTATGAGATCTTGGATAGAATTAGCAAGGTAACATACAGGTTAGCTCTACCGCCAAGCATGTCAAGTATTCATAATGTTTTCATATCAGTATGCTTAAGAAATGTCTATTGGACACAATGCATGAAGAGAAACCTATAGCTATCTTAGCAAAGGATACCAAAAGGTTAAGAAACAAACTTATTCCCATGGTTAAAGTTTAGTGGTGACACCACTCTGAAAGAGAAGCAACCTGGGAAACTGAAAAAGCCCTTATGGAAAGGTAACCTAAAAAATATCCGAAGCTAGAGGCTATTTTGGAGGACCAAAATTTTTAAGGGGGGGAGGATTGCTACCACTATACAAAAATGGGAGAATTACAAGTGTGTCATAATGGCTAAAAACCATTATATTGTGTAATTCTCACCACAATGATTGAAGTGTGGGCGGTAAAAGGCATGATCAACACCTCCTTCAAAGTGTTCCAAGTTAGTAACTTGGAACACTTTTAAGGAGGTGTGGCCCCCAAGAAAAGCCTTAAGGATTGCTTCTTTGTGCAGCAACCGATGGACTTTTTTGTAAGGTTTTGGAAATTCGGGTACTCAATTGGAAAACTATCAAGAAAGAGACTTGGAGAGTTATGGGAATGATATGAATGGTATGAAAGTGCTATTGGGGGACCAAATTGCCCATGGAAGACAAGTTTGGACAAAGGAAACGCTAATGGCATTAATGACCTGAATGTCTTAGTGTAAACCTTAAGGTGTTCAAGCTTTTGACTTAAGTCTCAGGGTGGAATTATGGGGTTATCCCACCATGGGGGAGGCAGCCAAGACTTGATAAATAGTAAAAAATGTTGGGCACAAGTGTACCAATGAGTTAACGACAAAGAAACCATAACTAGTGAGAACAAAAATGACATAAAGTAAGGTTAAGCTTGTTATGTGTGTTTTGTGCCCTTAAGCACATTTAAGGCTGTTTAAGTGGCCAAATCACTTATCTCACTCTCATTTTCATCCTCCTCTAGCCCAAGAACATAGCCACACTTCCTCCATAGCCACCACACCTTCAAACTTGCAATTGATTGAAATTGAAGGCAAAAGGAAGTAATTGGAAACTATTTGGTGCTATAGCTTGATTGCACCTAGGATCAAGGTCCAATTTCATCATACCGATCAAGGTAAGGGTTACCTTGATCTTATGGGTTGTTTTATGTACTTTCAAGCAACCACGGATCTAGGGCTAAGTTTGGTAGAGAGCCATGAGCTTGATGAACCAAGCTTAGTGAGGGGAGTGCACTTATTGAAGGTTTTGTGCGTAGTGTGAAGTGCACAAAGATGGCAGTGAAATAAGTGTTTCTAGAGCCCAAACTTAGTACTAACTAGTGTTAAAGTCCTCCTAATACCATTCATTAGCTTGAGGAGGGCTTCCATAGTGATTTATTTATGTTTATAACATGTTTTATAAACTAATCTATGGTTATTGTTGCTGCTGCATTTCATGTATTTGTTGGTTGTGAATGGCTGCCGCATTTGGTTGCTATATCTTGTATATATGCATTGTGGTTTTTGTCTTTTAGTGTCTTTGGATTTAGGTTTTAAAGATGGTTACATTGCGTATTGAATCCAAGTGCTACCCTTACTAAGTTTCTCAATGAAACTTACTCACTTCAATTCTGTCATTTCAGGTCCAGCAGAAAGATCTCTTTCAAACTGAGATTTTTAGTTTGATTTCTGATCTAAAATTTCAGCTACATGAACTTCCATATGTCTAGTTGTGATCTAGAAATTTTGGTGATTTTAGGAGCACATTTGTTATTTTTAATGGTGGTACTTATTGTGTTGTGCAGGAGCTGTCCAGCATCCTGTTCTGGAGTTCATTGTGTCTCAGGCACTCCTATAACCTAGGGTACATATTTAGCTGAGTTAAGACTATTTTATAGTGCATGTATCCATGTACATGTACTGTATGTAAAATGACACAAGTATGTGAACATTTAAGAAATGTTTTGGCTATGTAAGTGATGTGGTGCAAAGCTGCCTAAATGTGAATGATGGGCTATTTACTTGTAAATTCTGTTTTAGCCACATATGGTTGTTAAATGCATGAGAATGTATTTCCCATGTGTAGTAGACATTTATGGGGTAGCCTCGGAGGGCTTTCCCATTGTGAATGAAGTGTTTGCACAGTTATGAAATTTTGTATGGGCAAAATGCTCAGAAAGTGACCAGAATTTTGACTCTCCACTTAAAGTTCTATAGCCCCCTTTGTAGAAGGAATTTTTGTATAAAATTTTAAACACACATAGATAACATCTAGAGGTTGAACTGGGATTTAAAATTTCTGAATTTGGAGCCTGTATCCAAAGATATGACATTGCAAATTTGGCTAAGTTACTATTTATTTGGTCAGAATTTTGTAGCCAATTCAAAAAATCCATAACTTGGTCCATAGGTGGGATATTGATGTAAAAAAAAATTCCTTGGTTTGATCTAAGAGTCTGCTTGATAATGGGGCAAAATAAAATAGGGGATGCATGGATAGAATGACACTATTTATTAGGGGAAGTTACAGGTGTAGTGGCTGGTCACTAGAACTTAACAAGATTGCCTAGTGTGTGGTAGCCAAGATTAACACTTGTGCTAGTGTTTTCCTTCTTCGCTGCCATGGTGTGCTTAAAATGTGAATATGTGTGTGATATTTGGACCAATATGCATGTGTTTACATAGTGCCCAAGAGGGCCACTTGGGTATCCACAATAAGGGTAGTGTTCTGATGGCCTACAGAACATTATGAATCTTGGGAGTCTAAATGCACAATTTTGCCACCATAATTGGACTACCTCGGAGTGGGTAAAAAAAGTTGGTATCAGAGCTTGGTTTGGACATGTACATAGCATATAGTTGTATTGCATGCAACTACATACATGAACTTAGTTTGGTTAACTACTAGTGTCAAGCACCATTAAAATACCTATGATCTTTATATGTGCCCTATGATGAATCATCATTGCAAGAAGTAAACATGGTTGCCACAAGGAGAGGGAAACTACACCGAAGGCCTCTTACTGATTCTGGGCAACAAAGAAATGGACAAAATAGAGGGAATCAAAGGCAACAAGGGTTATGAAACCCTGAAGTGCCGCAGGTTTGGTTAGAACTTCAGGGGAACTTAGCTCTAATCAATGAAAACTTAATGAGGCTAATTCAAGCACAACAACAGGGAGTCCAAGTAGCTCCAGCAAAACTAGTTCAGGATGCACAACAGCAACCAGAAGAGGATACTAGGAGCACATCTAAATATGTTCCTTCTAGAAGCTTAAAAGATATAAATGATGACACCAATGAAAAAGAAGATGAGGATAGGAGAAATCCAAGAGGAAGAAGACTAAGGTCTGAGATTGGTCAGGTGTCCAGGACCAATCTCTCAGTCTATGAGCATTCCTCCACTAGGAATGAGATTGAGGAAGGCCATGAGAGAAGATGCAAGACAAAGATCAGAGGATCTGGAAGGCCTTGATGAAATCAAATTGTTGGAGAGGTTCTAACAACTAAGACCTCCATAGTTTTATGGAAGAGCTGGGCTAGAGAGAGCCGACGAGTGGTTAATTTTTATAGAAAAGATGTTTGAGAGGATGCCTGTAACCTCCACCACAAAGGTTTCACTGGCTACTTACAACTTGGTAGGCAGTGTAGAGATGTGGTGGAGAAACACCAAAGATAGGTATGCTTTCCAGAAGGGTAGAAGGCCAGGAAGAGATATTGAAATGAGTTGGCTAGAGTTCACACAGCTGTTCTAGGAGCAGTACATCATTGATTCCATCAAGGATATGAAGCAAGCTAAATTTGATGCTCTAAGGTAAGACAACCTTAGTGTCCTAGAGTATGAGCACAAATTCAATTAATTGGTGAGGTATGGTCCTCAGTATCTTGGACTCGAGGAGTTGAAGGCCAAAAGATTTGTCAAAGGCCTAAAGTTAGACATTGGAAAGGCTATTAGACCTTTTGGAGCAGTTACATACTATGAAACATTGCCGAAAGCTCTATTAGTATAGTAAGAGGAGTATGAGACTAAGTATTTTCCCAGTGGACCAGGGGAAAGTAGCTAGGCAGAAGGCAAGTAGAAGAAGCCACCACATGGAAAAGGAATTGCCAAGAATTCTTATTTTGGTGGTGAGGGCAAGGTTAAGGGGAAGTTCCCTTGCCTAAGGTGCCCTAAATGCAAGAAGTTTCACAAAAAGAAACCTTGCTATTTTCACACCCAAGCGTGTCTAAGAAGTGCATCCATGGATCATTAGATCAAAGATTGCCTACTCACTCAAAGGAGGCCGGAAGACTAATGTCCAGTAAGGCCTTTTGGGCCACGATCTAGAGGAGGAACACCTTGGGAGGGACAGTAGAGGCTAGTTCCTCTAGTGCCTCAGCTTCCAGTGTAGAGAGCTAACAGAGTCTTCCAAGTGGAGAAGCCAAAGACATCAGAGCATGGAGGAGTACTGAGAGGTAACATTTACCTTAATGGTATGCTTGTTAGTGTTCTGTTTGATACTAGTGCATATGTGTCTATAGTGGCTAGGAAATTTGTTGATGCCATGAAGTTGCCTACTGAAATCATTCCTAGGATATCCTTAGTAAAAATAGTAGTTAGTCAATGTCTTTTCACTAATGACCTAGCTAAGAATTGTGAGGTAGTAGGAAAGACTAAGGTTATGGCTAATCTACTAGAGTTTGACATTCCAAAGTATGATTTAGTGTTGGGTATGAATTGGGTTGCCATACGTAACAAAAAAATTCATTGTGCTAAGAGGGAAATCACATTGCCTGATGGTGAAGTACATGCATTAGTGAATTCTAAGGAATTAGTGTATGAAATGCATGGCATGGAGCTAGAGGTACTAGATGAGATACCGGTGATTTCTAAGCATGATTATTGTTATGCATTGAGTGAATTGTACTGTGATGAGGAAGTGGACAGAATACTTGTAGTGAGAGACTTTCCACAAGTCTTTCCTAAAGACTTTCTAGGTATTCCTCTACTAAGGGAAATTGAGTTTGAGATCAAGTTACAACCAGGAGCTAGTCCAATATCCACACCTCCTTATAAATGCCAATCACAGAGATGAATGAGCTCAAGAAACAACTTGATGAACTTCTTGGAAAATTGTTCATAAGGCCAAGTGTTTCACCATGGGGAGCTCCTGTTCTCTTTGTGAAAAGGAAGGATGGATCTTTGAGACTATGCATTGACTACAGGAAGCTCAATGCAGTGACTATCAAGAACAAGTATCCACTCCCTAGGATTGATGATATTTTTTATCAACTTAAGGGAGCTAAGATTTTCTCCAAAATATATTTAGGATCTGGATACTTCCAGTTGAGTGTAAACCAAGAAGAGATTCCTACGATTGCATTTAGGACCAGATATGGGCATTGTGAGTACACAGTCATGCCGTTTGTTCTGACTAATGCCCCAGCTGCTTTCATGGACTGGATGAATAGAGTGTTCAGACCACATCTGGACAAATTTGTGTTTTGTTCATTGATGACATTCTAGTGTATTCGAACGATGAAAATGAACATGAACATCATTTGAAGATTGTCTTAAAGACTCCAATAGAACATCAGCTTTATGCCAAATTATCCAAGTGTGAATTCTAGATTAGGGGAGTGTCTTTCCTAGGACACATCGTAGAAGCACAAGGCCTTAAGGCAAACCCTGAAAAGGTCAAGGCAGTACAAGGGCGGGAAGGACAAAAGACTATGAAGAAAATCAGAAGTTTCCTAGGATTAGTTGGATACTACAGGAGATTTATATCAGTCTTTTCCATGATTGACTCAATTCAGTTTCCTAGGATTAGTTGGATACTACAGGAGATTTATATCAGTCTTTTCCATGATTGCCTCAATTCTTACTCGTCTGACCAAGAAGGGTCAAAGATTTAAGTGAACTAAAAAGTGTGAAAAGAGTTTCCAGGAGCTTAAGTAGAGGTTGATTGAAGCTTCAGTATTGATTCTTCTTGATCCAAGTAAGCCCTAGATCATATATACAGATGTATCTTGATCTGGGTTAGGTTCTGTGCTTACGCAAGATAGAAATGTCATTGCTTATGGGTGAAGGCAGTTAAGACCCCATGAGCAAAATTATCCTATCGATGATTGAGAACTGGGAGCAGTGATTTTTGCTCTGAAGCAATGGAGACATTACTTCATGGGTAGTTCTTTTGTGATCTACACTGACCATAAGAGCCTAAAGTACTTGTTCACTCATAAACAATTGAACATGAGGCAAAGAAGATGGTTGCAGTACATTAAGGACTATGACTGCAGTATAGAGTACACAACGGGCAAAGGCAACCTAGTAGCAGATGCCTTAAATAGGAAGTACACAGAACGTCTAAAATGAGGATCGATAACCAACTATGATGAGTAGAATAGTCTGCTATGCCTATGGCATAAGTGGCATAAATGGGAGGAAGCCCAAATCTACACATTGACAATTCAGTTTGGATGGATTGAAGAAGCCAAAAAGGCACAAGAGATATATCCTGGTCTGAAAAACATTTTAGGAGGGGAAAAAGGTTCCTTGTATCAATCCTTTGCCTACAAACAAGGATTATTGTATTTCAAGGCCAAATCTTTGTGCCCAAAGGAGGAAAGCTTAGGGATGAAATACTTGAAGAAGCTCACACAAGCAAGTTGAACATCCATCCAGGAAGTGGGAAAATGTATAAAGATCTGAAGACTAACTTTTGGTGGCCAAACATGAGGAGAGACATAGCTACTTATGTCTCCAAATGTGCTACATGCCAAAGGGTAAAGGTAGAGCACCATAAGCCAGTTGGTATTCTACATACTCTACCTACACTAGTGAGGAAGTAGGGCAACATAACCACGGACTTTTTCACTGGCTTGCCTATGACCAGATTAGGGCATGATACAATCTGGGTGATTGTGGATAGGCTAACAAAATGTGCCTACTTCTTATCAATGAAACTCATAGACTCCTTAGAAAAGTTAGCTCAAAAGTATGTCCAGGAGATAGCGAAACTACATGGAGTGCCAAACTCCATTGTATCTAATAGAGATCCAAGATTTACAGCTCAGTTTTGGAGCTATAGGAACCAAAATCCATGTAAGTACTACTTATCATCCTCAGACATATGGGCAATCTGAAAGGGTGATATAGATACTAGAAGACATGCTCAAGAGCTATGTGTTGGATTTTAAAGGTGAACGGGATCAACACTTGCCATTGGTGGAATTTTCATGTAACAATAGTTACTAGAGTGCCATTGGCATGGCACCTTATAAAGCATTCTATGGAAGAAGGTGCATGACACCCCACTATTGGGTGGAAGCCTCAGATAGGCTAGAGTTGGGTCCTAAAATTATTGAAGAGACAACTACCAAAATCAAGGAAATTTAAGAAAAACTAAAGGCAGTGAATGAAAGGACCACATCCTATGTGAACAAAAGAATGAGAGACTTGGAATTTGAGGTTGGTGACAATGTTTGGCTGAAAACTGCACCAACCAAAGGCAATGTCAGATTTGGTAGAAGAACAAAGTTATTTACAAGATACATTGGTCCTTATGAGATTTTGGATAGAGTTGGCAAGGTAGCATATAGGTTAGCTCTAGCGCCAAGCAAGTCAAGTGTTCATAATGTTTTTCACATCAGTATGGTTAAAAAGTGTCTATTAGACACAAAGCATGCTATTGTAGTGAAAGACATAGTTGGAACCTAACTTGACATATGAAGAGAAACCTATAGCTATCTTAGCCAAGGATACCAGAAGGTTAAGAAACAAACTTATTCCCATGGTTAAAGTTCAATGGTCAAACCACTTTAAAATAGAATCAACTTGGGAAACTAGAAAATACCTCATGGAAAGGTATCCTGAAGAGTACCCGAGGCTAAAGGCTACTTTGGAGGACCAAAATTTTTAAGTGGGGGAGGATTGTTACCACGACACAAAAATGGAAGAATTACAAATGTGGCATAATGGTTAAAAAGCCATTATGTTGTGTAATTCTCTTCATAGTGATTCAAGTGTGAAGGATAAAAGGTATAATGAACACCTCCTTAAATGTGTTCTAGGTTGGTAACCTGGCCCCCGAGAAAAGTCTTAAGGATTGCTTGTTTGTCAAGTAACCTATGGTCTTTTTTGTAAGGTTTTTGAAATTTGGGTACTCAATTGCAAGACTCTCAAGAAAGAGACTTGGAGAGTTATGGGAAGGACATGAATGGTATGAAAGTGCTATTGGAGGATCAAATTGCTAATGGAGGACAAGTTTGGACAAAGGAAACACTAAAGGCATTACAGACCTACATGTCGTAGTGTAAACCTTAAGCGTTCAAGCTTTTGACTTAAGTCTAAGGATGGATTTATGGGGTTTTACCCCAATGGGGGAGATAGCCAAGGCTTGATAAATAGTAAAAAATGTTGGGCACATGTGTACCAATGAGTTCAAGACAAAGAAGTTATAATTAGTGAGAAGGAAAATGACATAAAGCAAGGCTAAGCTTGTTTAAGTGTGTTTTGTGCCTTTAAGCTCATTTAAGGCCATTTAAGTGGCTAATTCACTTATCTCTCTCCCAATTTCGGCCTTCTCCTATCCAAGAACACAACTACACTTATGTCATAGCCACAACACCTTCAAACGTGCAATTGATTGAAATTGAAGGCAATTGGAAGCAAACTAGAGCTATTGCTTGGATGCTTCAAGGATCAAGCTTGATTTTCGGCCTACCCATATTGGTAAGGGTTTTCTTGCTCTCATGGGATATTTTCTATATTTTCATGTAAGCACAGAGCTAGGGCTAATCTTGGAAGAGAGCCATGAGCTTGATGAACCAAGCTTAGTGAGGGGAGTGCACTTATTGAAGGTTTTGTGACCTAGTGTGAAGTGCACAGTGATCGCAGCGAATTGAAGGGTTTCTACTACCAAAATTTTGTATTAACTAGTGTTAAAATCCTCCTAAGACCAAGCATTAGTGTGAGGAGGGCTACCACAGTGATTTGGTTATGTTTATTATTTGTTTTATGGACTAACCTATGGTATATGTTGCTGCAGCATTTGATGTGTTTGTTGGTTGTGAATGGCTGCTACATTTGGTTGTTATATCTTGTATATATGAATTGTGATTTTTTTTTTTAGTGTCTTTGGATGTAGGTTTTAATGATGTTACATTGCCTATTGAATCCATGTACTACCTTTATTAAGTTTCTCAATGAAACTTATTCCCCTCAATTCTGTCATTTCAGGTTCAGCTAAAAGATCAACTTCAAGATGAAATTTTTGGATTGTGTTTTGATCTTAATTTTCAGGTACATGAACTTCCATAAGTCTAGTTATGATCTGGAAATTTTTGTGATTTTAGGAGCACATTTGGTATTTTTAATGGTGGTACTTATTGTGTTGTGTAGCAGCTGTCCAGCTTCCTGTTCTGGAGACCATTGTGTCTCAAGCATTCTTGTAACCTAGGGTGCGTATTTAGCTGAGTTAAGACCATTTTGTAGTGCATGTATGCATGTATATGTATTTTATGTATAATGAGACAAGTATGTGAACATTTGAGTAATGTTTTAGCTATGTAAGTGATGTGGTCCAAAGCTGCCTAAGTGTGAATGATGGGCTGCGTACTTGTAAATTCTGTTTTGGCTACATAAAATTGTTAAAATCAAAGTAATGTAATTCCTATGTGTAATGGACATATATGGGATAGCTTTGGAGGGTTTTTCCCTTGTGAATGAAGTGTTTACACGCTTATGAAATTTTGTATGGGCAAAATGGTCATAAAGTGACTAGAATTTTGACTCCACACTTAAAGTTCTATATCTCCCAATGTAAAAGGACTATTTGTATGAATTTTTTACCACTATAAGAGAACATCTAGAGGTTGAACTAGAATTTAGAATTTATGAATTTGGAGCCCTGTAGCCAAAGATAGACGTTGCAAATTTGGTAAGTTACTGTTCATTTAGTTAGAATTTTGTAACCAACTTAAAAAATCCATAACTTGGACCATAGGAGGGCTGTTGATGTAAAACAAAATTTCTTGGTTTTATATATGTATATAATTGATAATGGAGCAAATAAAATAGGGGTGTACATGGCTAGAATGATACAGTTTGTTAGTGGAAGTTACAGGTGTAGTGGCTGGTCACTAGAACTTAACAAGATTGCCTAATGTGTGGTGGCCAAGATTAAGACGTGTGCTAGTGTTTTCCTTCTTTCCTGCCATGGTGTGCATGAAATGTGAATATGTGTATGATGGTTGGACCAATATGCATGTCTTTACATAGTACCCAAGAGGGCCACTTGGGTATGCACACTAAGGGTAGTGTTCTGATGGCCTACTCAAAATGCACAATTTTGGCACATAATTGGACTACCCTGGAATGGGTAACATTTTATTTCTAACTTCTTGTGAATGTTTTCATTCCAAAATAGTTGTGCATGTGTTTATTCTAAACTAGTTGTGAATGTTTCTATTTTAAACAAGTTGTGAATGTTTCCATTTCATTCTAAATTGGTTGTGAATGTTTCTATTCCATTCCAAACTAGTTGTAAATGTTTCCATTTCATTCTAATCTTATTTTAAATGTTTCCATTTCATTCCAAACTAGTTGTAAATGTTTCCATTTCATTGCAATCTCATTTTGAATGTTTCCATTTCATTCTAAACTAGTTTTGAATGTTTTCATTTCATTCTAAACTAGTTGTGATTGTTTTGATGTGAACCCTAATGGTATAAAGACCATGAAACACACATAGGATATTTTCAAGCTCCACAAGACATCAAAGAGACTAGATTTTAAACCCCCGCCCCTAACAAACTGTTACTGTTGTGCTCAAAAGCCAATCATGAGATGATTGTATTTTTGCACATTGAGTCATGATATTTTACTAAGGCATTAATCCATCAATTATGTTTGTTGTTTTGTTTCTGTGTAACTTAACAAACATAATCGTAACCCTAGAATAATGATATTCTTAAACGTCCCTGGTCTAGTATTATTGTGGAGCGGGTTGCAATAATACATAACGACTAGCATATGTGGAGACTAATATGAGATATGTAGTCTACATATGGGTATAAGTTGGAGAACTTGTGTATTGGACCGACCCACCATGAGAACACTACATGGATCGTTATATGAGTGTCATAAGTGATTCTCATAGTGATCATGGTATATGTAGTCCTTCGACCTAAGATCATCAAGGTTCCCTACATGTGAGTCACATACTTTGATNTAGAGAGCCTGAACATATAAACTATTCAGGTTTTATGATTCGACTCTACAGTTGAGTGAGAGATCTCAACCAAAAATTAGGTATGAAAATTTTTGAACACTCGGTTTACCCCGTTTCACTTGGATCCTGGAGGTTTTCGGTTAAATTCTGCTGCGCTGTTTGGCTCCGAAAACCCAACAGTGGTATCAGAGCTACTAGGGAAACCCTAAATCGGGATTGAGTGTTGAATCGCATGATGCTATGTGTTCGGTTGCTTTTCTGATGCATGAAACCGGAACTCATAATGAACATATGGGATATATGAAGAAACGACACAAATTGGTTAATGAGATTAACTAGAAATTGAACGGTATGAAAGACCTATATGGGTTAGGATTCGGCCTGTTTGAGCACCGAAAGGTATTTTTGGTGGCTTGAACCACCGCCCGCTGACTGGCCAGCAGGACCACCATATGCGAAGCGCCACATAAATAAAAACTGGTTAATCAACGCATGAAAATTGGCATGCATCTTTGTTGAATGAGATTTGACATG
>KK900172.1:89817-118268 GCA_000696445.1 Aquilaria agallochum | reverse complement strand
TATGTGATTTCCCATAATCGCACAGGCGATGTTATAGACCATCATTACCAATTGATGGAATCCATGAGATTCTTTCAAATATAGCCTCACCTGAAAAGCGTTCGGGAGGCGATGTCTTCTTTGACTTCCGACTCTTAAAACATGTACTATTTCTTCTATATGGGTGGTTCCGGCCAAGAAATTGTCGGTGACAGTCGAAAAAAGAAAATTTTCCGCCATACTTAAGTTGGAATGCCTTACTTTTTCCCATACAAATAGGGCAATACAATCGACCATATATCATCCATCCTGAAAGCATGCCATAAGTCAGAAAGTCATTTATGATCCACATTAATACTGCTCGAAGAATAAAATTTTCTTTTAATGACACATCTCATGTTTCAACGCCAGCAAACCACAGATACCTTAACTCTTCTATTAAAGATTGTAGATAAACATCAATCTTATGATTTGGGCTACGTGGACCTGGAATTAACAACGAAAGGAACATATACAGTTTTTTCAAGCACATCCAAGGGGGCAAATTATACGGAGTAACGATGACAGACCAACAAAAGTATTGTTTTCCAGATGGTCCAAATGGGGTAAATCCATCGGCACACAACCCCAATCGGACATTTCGTGCTTTCGAAGCAAGCCATGGGTAGGTTCAATCAAAATGTTTCCAAGCTTCACTTTCTGATGGATGTTTTATAACACCTAGGAACTATTTTTGCTCCTTATGCCACCTTATCTACTCTGCTGTTGACATTGACACAAATAAGCGTTGCAGACGATGGCTTAGTGGTAAGTAATGCATAGTTTTTCTCGATCGATCTTTACCCTGACCTCATTTTTTTGGCTTATATCTCTTAGTTCCACAGTACTTACAAATACGTAGAATACTTTCATCTTTTCAGAACAACATGCAATCATTCACACAGACGTAAATCTTCTGGTGAGACAAGCCCAACTGCGAAACTAATTTCTTCGTTTCAAACCAATTTAATGGCATCTTACTATATGTAGGTTGAGTCTCCTTCATCAGTTGGGCAATGCCATTAAAACATACTTGTGACATGTGATACTCAGACTTAAGGTTAAGAAGACGGACAACAGCAGATAACTCAGAATGATTTTCGCACTCATCCTATAGAGGAGTTGATGCTGAATTCAATAAATTAAAAAAAATTTGTGCACTTTTATTCGGTTGCGCAACATTGTCTTCCGGAAATTGTGAGTAATTAGGCTCAACGGCATCTAATACCATCCTTTTGTATGGATTCATCGAAGACCCCTGGTCAAAGTGATGAAAGCCACCCACACTAAGGTCTGTATCTGATGCTTCATTAAATGACTCTCTATGAGCTGTCCAATTCAAGTAAAAAGGCTTAAATCCCCATTTGTACAGATAAACTCTGACCTCGTCAGACTCTTTAAATCGCAAATTCTTACACTTCCGACAAGGACAACGAATGCATAACTCGCTCATTGTTTCAAGATGAGAGACAACAAATAATATAAATTCATGAACCCCGGACTCCCATTCTTATGTGTAACCCGTTCGGCCAGGCAAGAAACGGTTACTGTACATCCAACTACAGGCCGACTCCATTACAAACTAACTTTGTTTGTAATCGTATACCCATCAGTGTCATCAAAGTTCACAATCACGAAACTATTATTTGACAATATATCATCTTACAGAACAAACCATCATATCTTCAATAATACTATTAATAATGATTTGTACCTTTCCGACAGATGTATCACAACGGCAGAATATATATATAACAAAACACATCCTTTCAATTATCAATACTAATACTATTAGTAATTTTATTAGTATATTGTTTATTATTATTATTATTATTATTATTATTATTATTAGTATTATGATTGTGTGGTGCATATTACTATAATTATAATGATGTAATAATAATTATTATACACATTACTATTATCAGTATAATTATTTATATTATTAATAGTACAATTTTATTACTAGACTAATTATATATATTTATAATAAAATATAAATATTATTTGAATTTTCTATCAGTATTTTAAATATTATTGTTTTATTTTTAGTACTAGTATTATTATTATTATTATCATTACTATTATTATTATTATTATTATTATTATTATTATTATTATTATTATTATTATTATTATTATTATTATTATTTACCATACTTATAAAATTACCAATNATTATTAATAGTAGAATTTTATTACTAGACTAATTATATATATTTATAATAAAATATAAATATTATTTGAATTTTCTATCAGTATTTTAAATATTATTGTTTTATTTTTAGTACTAGTATTATTATTATTATTATCATCATTACAATTATTATTATTATTATTATTATTATTATGCTTTCCATGTATTATTAATATGACTATTATTAGAACTATTACTCTTATTATAATTATTGGGTACAAATAATTATTTTTACTATTATAATTATTATAATCATTATCGTTAATATTATTATTATTGTTGTAATATTGTTCATATTATTCTTATTATTAAGCGTATTATTATATTATTATTATTCTCATTCTGATTGTTCTTATTATTAATGTAATTATAATCATTGACCATATCATACTTAATTATTATTACTTAGTTTCATTATTATTATTTTCTAAGTTACTACTACTACTACGTACTATTCTTAATTATTATTATTACTATTATTATTTTTATATTATTGGTACATCTTATTATTCTTATTATTATTATTATTATTATTATTATTATTATTATTACACCATAACATAATATAACCATTTACACTAAATCACTCAAACTAAGCCATAACTAAACCAATTAGCATCAAAATATACAAATAATAAATTCATACAATAATCTTTATCATAAAAACAAAATACCTACCTTTAACATAATTAAATACCACAAACAAATTGCATATTCACCTTTTTCCATCACTAAAAATACCCAAAAACAAAAAAAATTAACAGAAATTAATTGGACAATACTAGAACTATGTTGGAACCATAGACACAATACATACATTTTCATAGCAACATAAATAATTAAAAACAATTTTTTTTCAAAATTTTTTTTACCATTTTCGGACTAGAAGAAATAAAAATAAAAATTACCTCTAACAACTTCACAAGCAGAGGAATCAACTCGGGCAACCCTTGAAGCTAAGAGATGAAGGTACGAACTGAAAAAAGCGAGCTAAAAAAACTCAATATAAGGAAAATTACATTTATACAGAAAATCGACAAAAACTATAAATAATGACATATACCTGATAAACTCGCACCAGATCTGTGAAATGGAGATGAAAACACGAGTTCCAGCGGTCCTCGGTGTCAGTCGCTGACAATGGCGAGGTAAGCGGCGGTAGATAGCACGCTGGCATTTTCCCCTGAAATGCCGCGACTGAAATGTCTGGAAGAGGAAGATGAAGTTTTAAATTACTCTTACCAACAGGCTAGCCGTTGATAAAAAAATTACTTGAAACGCACCGTTTAATTAAATAATTACTAACGGCTTAGTTGTTGGTAAAAAAGCCCACAAAATAAGGCCCATTGGCAGGCAGGTGTCTACCAACGCGTGCACATTGAGAATTTTACCAACAGTTAAGCCCATTGGTAATTACCAACGGCTTAGGCCGTTGGAAAAAAAAAACACACAGCAGTTCTCAATCTCTACCAACGCATGCACGTTGGAAAAAAATACCAACGGTCATGCGTGTTGGTATTTACCAACGGCTAGACCGTTGGTAATAATGCTGTTGGTAAATCTCCACTTTTTAGTAGTGAGGGGAAATGTAAATAATTGCATGGTTACGCAAGTACCCGGCTAGCCAAAAGAACCGACGCACTGAGAATTATTTGCATGCAAGCGGCAGTTAAGTCAGCTTGAATATTATGTTCTAAACAAAGAAATCATCAAGGACAACCAGTCTTTTTCTGCTCCTCATCTGCATGCATGCAACAAGATGCAGTTTACACGTAACGTAATTCTTTTATACGGGGAACAGATTTTCGCTTCCATGGTCGTGATTTAAAATGTTATCATAGCTTGTTACTGAGACAATATTCTTATGTTAGTTTTTACGGCGCGAGTGCATGCAGATGGATTAAAAAAACTCATCGATATATATACATGAGGCGGAGGATATACAACTTGGTCGTATTACTCTACAACAAGCTACAAGTTTTTAAAAACAGCGGCTGGCTTTTCTATAAATTAATCCTTTCTAAACAGCGACCTCTTCTGAGGATCGATAAAATGCTCCTTGATGATTTCTCTTTCCGGCGATTCTCACCTTCTTCTGATCCCACCTTGACCTGGTGCAACAATAACACCACCTCTTGGAGCGTTGACAATAAATAGATACTCAACACAAGAAAGTGTACCCAAAAAAAAAACACGCATGCAAGCTCGTGCATGAATGTGCCTATGATGATATAATTAATAGCTTGCACTAAAGAAGGTTCCCGAGGAATTAAAATTAATCAAGCATGGAAGGCGCACCTACCTCCTCAGCAATTCGCTGAAGGATCTTTGTTATTTCAGAGAATTCAGGTCGAAGTGTTGGATCTTGTTGCCAACATCTCTCCAGAAGTTCAGCAAGGCTTGGGTTTGTTTTCTTCGGGATTGTGGGCCTTAGACCCTGAAATTTATATATCCATGTCAAATTGTGTAATAACGAAATAGTTTGCGAGGGAACCTGATGGATTTAAAAGTAGAGAGAAGCAAAGGTACAAAGAAACTCCTTTTTTTTCGTCCCCATCATCGGAAGCAATCATAGAGAATATAATATGCATGATTTGAATTTATTATTATTATTATTATTATTTGAGGATCAGAAAAACTTTACTAGTGTAATTTTTTTCTGGGAAAGGACACCAAACTGGAGAACAAGAGATGATATCAGAGTTTCCTGTCCTCCAAACGCATGTTTAACTCGGTTCAATCCAAATAACATAAATTGGACGTACTTTGAATGCTGGGGATGCCATACCTGTTGAACCACTCCAACAGCAGCTTGTAACGGGGTTAAGTATTCATATGGAAGCTGGCAAAACATAAGATAAGCAAAGAAAATTAATACACATATGTATATACCTATGCATGTGTAGGCATGTGCTAAAGAAAATGCAGGACACAACAATACCTTTTTTGCTAGTAGCTCCCACAAAACAATACCAAAGCTAAAGACATCAGCTTTGTGATCATATGGCCTGTGTTCTATGACCTTTAATTAAAAACAACTATCATAAGACAATTAGGAAAATCAATAGTTAACTAGAGGATGAATGATGAGAAGATGATATCATGCATACGTCAATGATATTACAAAAATATTCTACTGGAAATTGAAAACAGAAATTAGAGGTAGAATTGACAACCAAATCCGGCCCAACTGTTAAAACTTGCTGTTGATACTTGCAAAGCAAGGATCAGGAAGCAAAATATTTATAGATAAAGGATAGGATATTTATAGGAAGATGTTAATGTTCTAAACTCCGTTGATCAGGTCATCAGTAACAATATCTGACAGCTTGACTTTTTGAGTGCAGCATATGGTCCAAATCTAGCTATTAAATACATCAAATAAATATGGGACTGTTAAAATTATTTGTACCCTGCTGCAACAAAGTTTGTCCATGGGACACTTTATGTTGGAAATTATGTCTCCTAAACATGTTTGTGTTTGTGTTAGATGAATGTGATTTTTAGTTATTTGTGGTGCTTTTGGGATTTTGAGAAATGTATTGAATAAGATGTGTAGATTCGCATACAAGATTCTATATAAATAGGCATTTCTGTGTTTGAGTTTCTGACTGATGAAGTAAATGGCTTCCGCAGCACAAGTACATGCAAGTATTCCTCCTTTTCCAAGTGGTTTTTGAATAACATATTCAACAGAAGGGGTATCATAGCACAAGTCAGCATAGCTTCCAGTTACATTTCTAGAAAGCCCTACTATGAACTGACCTCAGGAGCCATCCATCTATAGGTCCCAGTTTCAGCTGTCATCACACCAGACTGAGCTTTCACTCTAGCAACCCCAAAGTCAGCAACCTTAACCACCTACAATGTGTGGAAGGAAATCGTTATTTGAGCATACAATGCAGTGAAGATATGTATGCTCCATGGTGAATGCAGGGAAATTGGAATATGCATGATATGAACAGATATATAATCTATCACGACGCGGTCAAAATCAGTAATTATGTTATATAAATCTGAGTTGCAATCAGCTTTATGTTAAAGAATTTGAGGAATACATAAGAAAAATTCTGATTAGTTTTATCATGCCAAAAGCTTAGACAACATTCATACGTTTTCAATACTCCCCTCCACTGACACCAGAACAAACCATATTACCATAAAAGCAATTTCCCATCTCTATTCTGCAAATACAGCATAAAAGCAGAAGAGGAAAATGCATTCCAGATTTTCAAGAAAAAAAAAAAAGCAAACTTCATTTCAAAAAATCAAAGAAAAGTCACTTTTTTTACATGGGATACGGCAAGGTGAAATATCAAATTCCTGTGTCCAATATACTCCTGATATTTCTTTATGATTTTGAATTGACAATTCTGAGCTGTACTTTTGGGTCAATATTTCTAGCTACTGGCAGAGAATGAAATGTGCCAGCTAATTAAAAAGGATAGGACAACAAGAATGGGGTTAATATTCTAGGAGAAAAACTTCTGATGTAACGGCTTACTTCATTTTCATCTAGCAGTAAATTGGCTGCCTTCAAGTCCCTGTGGATGATATTATTTTGGTGCAGGTAGTTCATTCCTTTGGATATATCTGTTGCAACCTTTATCAAGGTTGGAAGACTGAAACTGCCCTTTTCCTTATGCAAGTAATCATATACACTTCCACCGGATATATATTCTGTAGGGAAAATGATAGAAGGAAAAGGAACGAAAGGAAAGAGACCAAGATGGATTATAGGACAATAATGAAATTAAATCAATAAATCCACATAAATGCGATTTTAAAGCACCTGTCACGATGCACAACCTCGGAGGCTTTGTACATGCACCAATAAACTGTACCACATTCTTATGCCGAACTTTCCTGCAAATTTTAGAAGAAAAATTAGCGTAGGGGGACTAGTGTACGACAAATAGGTCACTTAAAAGCTGTGTTTGACATACATAAAAGAAAAAAAGATGGTTATTAAATGTAATGACATAAAGTATATGGAAAAGAAGCCACCAAGCGCCTCATAATCCACAGAACATATTTATGATTCAAGAAGACCTCATCAAATCTATGGATTTGAATAAAACAGAATCAGCAAACCAATTGTAGCAACACTTAGTAACACACAACAACTTTTCCATCTTTTCTCCAATTTTTTATTCTTGTGGGGATTGGGGGATGGTATGACCTACAATAAACAGGATCCGGAAATTGGCAGAATATGCAACTATTCTGCAAACCTCATTATGAAAACTTCCTGTGCAAATTCTTTCTGCAAATCTTCATTAATACGCTCAGGATTTAGGACTTTAATAGCCACTTCCTGGCTGTAATATGTACCTTTATACCTGAAAAAAATCGAGGCATAACAATGTTTTTTGACATTCCAGCCCAATTAACACATCAGAGACAGAAAAATACTAGTTATCTTAGTTATCTTACAAATCGCCATATGAACCGGATGCAACTTTCTTCTCAAACTTCAAGTGTCCAGGATCAATTTCCCAAACATCAGTCCCATCATTTGGTATTGTCACACAATCAGTGTTGCTTTTTGTGCCCTTTTCCTGATGGTTGCATGTAGAGGGTAATGTTGGGCAAGCATGCTTCTGCACGGAACCCATCAACAAGGATTTGCATTAATGTTTTTCATTAATTCTAACACCATATCAGATTATCAGCGCCAACTTCTGCTCCACACTTTAAAATCTTTGAGGTTGGCAATTCAACTGTCAAGGACATAACCTAAGTGGAATACCAAGAACTTCACAGGTGAACAATTAACAATGAATAAAGTGACTGATCATCAAAGGAATTTGTTAGAATGCAAGAAACACTATTTTGATCTAACCATACTTCAGAACAAACCAAGAAAAAGCTCTGACCCAAGGATTTTCAATTTGGAAACTAGCACTCTATTAAAAGCTCTGACCTAAGGATTTTTAGATTCAAAAACTCATTAGTTTCATTTTCTTTTGGATTTTTTCGTCTAGAAGCAATGCCATTTGGAAGTTCACACTCTATACACTTAATAACCACTTGAATAAAAATTTTTTAGAAAGCAGTAACTTTTTACAATTTTTTTTCTGTAACCAACCTAAAAAAAAATTAGGAAAAAATTCTTTATTTTTTTCAAAAATTATTTTAGAAATACTTTTTGGGCTTCTTAAATTACAGAGTTATTGGTATACAAGCCAAGTGAAAAAACAAAATTAAGAATAATGCATAAAATAACTCATGTTGTAGGAAGAAGGAAGAGAGAGGCCAGTACATCATGTGGCTTATTTAAAGGATTTTCAACTCTATTAATTTCATCCAGTGTGTTAGCACCCTTGTAATTAAAGTGAAGTACTTAATCCAACTTAATCAATAATCCATAGTTCTAGGACAGTGCTCTACGTACAAGTCAAATAGGAGTACCATCAAGCATGAATTCAATTATACTTCACAATCAATCGGTTTGCACACAAGAGTGTTAAAATTGCAGGAAAACAAAAGGCAGATATCGTATGAGAAGCTCTAGCAGATAATGCCCTTTATCGCATTAAGGACACTTTTAAGTAATAATATCTTATACTCCCTCCACTCCAAATTACTTGGCCCTTTAACTTCCCCACGCAATTTTAGGATGTCATATCTTTTACTTTGTTTATAGAAAAGAAAAAATGGTGGATAGTGATGAATACTATAAAAATACTACTATTTGCCACTGTTCGACATTTGCTGTTTCTGCAAACGGATTAAAAAATACGACCTCCTATAACTGCGTGAAACAATGAAAGAGCCAAATATTTTAGAATGGAGGGATTGTTTTTACAGTTTTTGGTTATCTAACACTGCAAGACAATGAAGTACCTCTCCTTTTAAGACTTCCCTTTCCAAGGCAACTCTGAGCTGTTGAGTTTCCTGAAATTCAAACCCAAACATATGATATATGAGCGATGGAGGACTTGGAGTCGACCCGTTCAAGTAATTATATCAGAACTTCATAGAAAGTAGTCCTTCAAAGTTTATTATAGCTGCTTAAAATCATGGCCATCTGAATCAGCATCATGAACTAAAACTAGGAAAAGTGAAATCTACAGTAAGGGGCTTTTTGCAAACGCTTAACCCATTGAAGGAGATATGATGTTTACTACAGAAGATAAAAGACATACCTCATGAGGCCAACCTTCAACGACAAAAACATCCAACGAGTAGCCATCAACAGTTGAAAAGGCATGTGCCTCCAGGATGTTCAAACCAATTTCAGCAAGCAATGCGGTCAACTGCAAAAAATTGTACAGAGACAGTCACCCATAATTGCCAGCGGTCTCATGCAGGAACAGAATCTCAAACATGCAAAAGAATCATCTTCATAGTATATCCTTATCCAACCTAAGTTCAGGTCAGTGGCACAAAGCTCATTGTGGAAGAAAAACATGCATCTGAAGAAAAACCTATATCGAAATGTTTCCTAGCCATCATACAATTCATATCATAGGGGTCAGAATGGCTACACAAATATATAACCTCAAAAATTCCCTAGTTAAGTAATCTTGGTTAGAAATTACAGCAAACAAATGGAATTTTTCCTGAAAACATCATTGCCCAGGCTATAATAAAGCACCACGTGTGAATGAATGTATTTGAATTAACAGGAAGTAGAAACCAGCAATTATGAATCATGTACCTGGCTTAGAAGTTTTGGCTTGTCTTCTGTTGAAAATGTAATTTCATGCATAGGCCTACACCCGGTGCAATCACAAAAAAGGTAAATTTTAGAATCCAGATATGAAACACCTAGAAGCATATTTGTTTTGCTTTGAAGCAGAAATTAAATTTGAAAGAACAGGGAGGAGGGAAATGCGACTAAACAATTAGTAAGAGCAACAGTACAAACATGCTTAAAACTGTGATTAGCAGTAACATTTATAAAATAGAAAACCGCAATCATGTAAGGGCTCCATATATATACCAGGAAAACTGCATATTGGCATGCATGGAATTTCCAGCATCTTGACCCCTGAGATCAAGTGCCTTAAATGTAAGAGCTTCAAGATTAGGTGATAAACCAAAGGCTTGTGGTGGATGCACACTAACAATTAAGGGAACCAGCATAGAGATAAGCACTATTAAGGTGATAGGTGACGAAAGCAAAGTAGGAAAAGGAGGTGTATCCATGCACACCTTTGTCTACGTGACTGTTTTGAAGAACCTTGGGACTCATTCTGAACTTTACAGTCTGAAAGAATAGAACCGGTTGAATTCCGATGAGAAATAGAATGTATCTACAAATCAAAGAACACAATCACTGTATTGTATATATTCCAAGAATAGATAAATATAAGGTAGGGAGCAGTTATAGGATAATTTCAAGCACTTAAATACTGAGTTTCTTGACAAGTTTTGAAGGAAGGAAGCATGTTGTGGTTGCAAGTCATGGAAGTGCCCTCTTGGGTCTCATTTCAAAAGAGAGGGAGAGACAGAGAAATACTCAATACTCTAAACTGGTTAAATCCCAACTCTTCAGCTGAATGGACTCACTCAAGTCATCAGCCTGACCTTTCAGATGATGCAATCAAAGGCTGAACTTTAGGAAGAGCCACTGCAGCACATGCAGTCCCTAACTGGTGTAACGTGGTGTAGATTATCTCTCAATCAGTCCCTGACTGGTGTAATGTGTACGTGATGGATTCATGGTTATCCAATTTCAAAGTATAAAGTCAACGAACATATCATCAGTATTGCAAGAGAAAAAAAAAAGAAAAGTTATCATTTAAGAATATCCAGCATCTTTAGAACTTATGCCTTTTGGATGCATGCAGCCACAGATTTACTCCAAGTGAACATGAAATAAGCTTTCATTCTTTTTAGAGCTACAAAAGCAGAAAGACCTAAATAACTTAACAGAACTTTTAATTAGAGAACTTCAAATAAGTTTTCTTTTGAAGAAAAGCAAGATTCAACTTAATGCTGGGAATCGGCAACAGGTGCCTAAGTCTGCGAGTAAGGACTAAAAGGCATAACCAGACACAAAAGTGAAAGTTCTAGTCAGCAATATATGCAACTTGCTTATGTCCTTCATTGATCCATTTAGTATCTAACAAGCAAAGCCTTGGCCTGGTGCAACATGGTCAAGGCTTCTGGTTCATTACCGAGAGGTAAAAGGTTCAATTACCACTTTACACTTGGCCTGCCTCCCATGTACCGAAAAAAAAAAATCCATTTAATATGCTTCGTAGCAAAGTAAAAAATTAAACAAGAAAGCTCGTAACGAAACAAGAACCAGCAAGGCTACACACTCCAAATTCCAGTTTGCAGAGCTCTTAAAACTGAAGAAGATATTGTTATAATGCTGATCTAGAACACATAAGAACCATGGGCACCCAAACCTCATTCCTATATATATGACTTTTTGCCGATTGCCGTTTAGTGGTCAAATCAAGATGAAGATGTAAATACACAATGGAAACAAGTAGACGATCTACATAGAAAAAGGTCGATGTTCTCGTGTGACAAGTTAAACTAACCTGCACAAGTCGAACTTCAATTGCTGGCCTATTGGCAGGATCATGAGCTAAATGAAGTAGTCTCTTGTGCATAAGAACATCTTCAGCCCTCTCAACATTCACATCCACCGCATATCTGAAAGGAATAACTCATAAAACGACTCAAAAACAGCAACGAAAAGAGTAGTACACTAGTACGTGCGCATTGGAAAAGCAACTAACGAAATCTTTCAATAGACCGCTAAAATTACCTCCATACTTTTCAGTAAGAAAATAAAGTGGAAAAAATAGACTGTAGATCATTTGCGACGCTGATTCTCGTTCAATCCAGAAAACAAAACAAAGCATGTAAAATCCACTGATCAAAATTATCCAGATCATCTGGTTCAGCTTAAGCACGGTATCTCGAAGAAGCGTAACCGCACCATATGGATAGTAGCAGCTTTAGCATTGCAATACAGAAGAAGAACAGCAAGAAACGAGAAGCTATCTGTCGCATCGACCACCAATCCTTCAGTTGCTATACAAATATCGAAGTTGACGGAACGTATAGCTACCTAACAGGAAGACGATTGAAGTGAGCCCAAAGTTGGTTGTCGAAGCCAGGGCGATTAGCCTCTCCGCTGTCGGATTCTTTGAGCCGACGAAGCACCTCTTTGTACACCGCCAGCTTCTGCCGCTGCTGCCGCCCGTTAGCGTCCGGCTTCCCGGGCGCCCGGCTCCCGGACATCCCCTCCTCTGCCCTCACAGCCATATTGTCGAAACGACACAAGAAAGAAGCAAGCAGAAGCAGAAAAGAGAAGGAAACTGTGAGATTTCGCGTGATGGTTCTGCCTTTTCTCCATTTACGTGGAAGTGTTTATATATAGAAAAGAAATGCAGACTTGAGGAACCCTGACGATTTTTTAAAAGCAAAAGTGAAACAACTACACCGGGGAAAGGGTGAAGGCTCTTTAGTGTAGCTTTCCTTCTTCGGGTCGCTGCGTACGTCAATGACTCAATGGGATTGGTGCAATTACCTAACTCTCTGCAGCGCGGACGATTTTAAAATGAGTTTCCCATTGACTGATAAAGATTATTTTTAAAAAAATAATAGTAATAAGTTTTTCATTGACTTTTAAAAATAAATTTTTAGTAATTATTTTGATATATATAGTATTATTTGCTTAACTTGTATATCAGTTGAAACTATAGTTTTAAAGAATCTAAAAAATGTTCTTAAAATATTTTTTGAAAAAAATTATGTATTTTATATTGATTTTTCTTTTTCTTTTGTCAGATGCAAAAGAATCATAAAATTAACTCTAAAAAAATTTTATTCAAGTGATTATTAACTAGATGGAGTGATAGTTTTTAAATGACATTAATTTTACACACACAAAAATTGGTAAAAATAAAAATAATTAATGAAAAAAGTGTTGAGCGGGATTCAAGTTTTTCCAATGAAAAACAGGTTTTAAGAGAATTTTCCCTTAATGGAATTTGATGTGGTTGAATTTAGATTAACCAAGCTAATTGTGTTATTTAACATTAGAAATATTAGTCAGGGTTGCCCTTAGCCAGAGAGGTAAGGTTCAAGTCTTTTCGGAAACAAAAAACTCATTTTGTATTAGATTGTCCCTAATTTTTCTTTTTAAAACCTTACAATGTCTTATATTATATTTAGAGCACTCAAAAAAATATTATATAATAACATTAACAGTGTAATCTTTTGAATCATAAGAGCAAAAAAAATAATATTTAAATTTTAGGATATGCTTTCGGTATGGTGTGTCAAATGCTCATTGCATACTACACACATATAATACAGGACATTATAAGATTTTACATTAATTTTAATGCATTATTATGCATTGTTTTTATATAAAGTGATTATTTATCTATATTATCAATTTTTTGAAATTTTGCACTTTAAGAGGTTTTTTAAGATATTTTCTGTAAAAAGTAAGTATATTTTATTAATTTTGTAACTTAACCAACCTAAAAAAATAAAATCTAATAAAAATATTTTTTTTAAAAAAAATAGTATAACGTTATTTTTTAAACTTTTTAGAATATAAAGTTTTCACTAAATTGATAAAATAATCACTTTATTTATGAATATTGTAAAATAATTAGGAAATTCAAGGTGCACTAATCCAGGACAGAAAACATGCAAATTGTGGATATATTTTATGTACTGGTGTCTTCGGTCTGGACAAGGCAGTAGGAAATTATGACGAAAGAAAGGTGAGGAATCATAATATTCGCCATCAGGTGCTCTTTTAGTCGATTAGCATGAAGCTAATTACGAGGAGATAAGAGTACGGAATCATAATATTCACCGTTAACTTAAGTGCTCCTCGCTTAAACTTAATCAAATCAATATCAATATTGCGGATCACATGGGGCTGAACCGAGATCGTGGACACAGCACGTGCCGAAAAGGGGGAACGGTGGAGATAAGATGTTGACATGGACTCGACGTTAGACGATCAGCATCAGCATCTGGTTTAGACGATGAATAATCCCGTATTCCCGGGTTTGGCGGACTTGGGGCCTTCGGCCTCGGTCGTTGGTGACGTGGAGGGCATGTGGAAATTACACGTTAGCTGACTTCGTGGCAATCTGGCCTTCGGAGGCATCCAAGGGCCAACAACATAATTATCAGTATTGTTTTTTGTTACTCAAACAACTGAACAAGTGTGCATGGGAAAATGCTGAAAATGGAGCTCGAGCTCCTAACCATAGTTAGGTGTTCCTTATGTCTTTATTACTTGAGGTTAGAGGTGCTCACTGGATCAACTTGGCACAGGTAATGCTTTGGCTGGATCTTGTCGGGTTATTTTAAAAAATAAATAAATTTGATAAATAAAGTCAATGTATTTAATTTTTATTAATTTTTTTTAAAGAGGAACATTACCATCGATGTAAATTTTATTAATTAGAAAGTCAAATAACACTTAAAAAACTAAAATGTACCTTATATGAGAAAATAAGAAAACGTTCCAAAAATAACTAGATAGAAAAGCCTACGATCTATGCTTCATAGCATACTTGTATCAAATACAAACAAAGAGTAAAAAAGAGAAACTCAAAAATTTTATACCTCATCATTGAAACTCTTGTGGTCTTGCTTTTATATGGCAGCAATACCCAAATTACGGTTACATATACAAATCTCTATTGCCCCTAGTGTTAACTTTACTCATTTCTTTAATATCACTTGTTTATCGGCATTGAATGAAAACTCGGATATGACGGTTGAGATGGGTACGACTATAATCTCTTTGGCAATGAAGGACAACGAGGGAGATTTGTTGTTTTTCATTTTCCACCATTCCAATACATTATACTCACTTTGCTCAAATCAGGTAGTAAGGTAATCATCCACTTCAGGCAAATACTAGGATGTCGGTTGGGGATGTTTTAGGATTTGGAATGCAGGTTGAGTTCTGCTAAGGAGGACGATGATGAAATGTCGACCATCTAAGGCGTAGTGGATCTTACCTTATCTGAATAATTGACAAAATACACTTTGTATAACTCATGCAAATGAGTGTTAGTAGTAGCAAAAATAAAGAGTACATTTATATGGGTCATGCCTAATAATTGGTGATAATACACCTCAAGTAATTGAAGCGTACCTATAAGCTTTGCAGTCAATCAAGTGTAGACACAAATAAAAAAGATTGGGGGGGGGGGATTTCATCAAAATACTAAATCCATTTAAGTCTCATGGTTCAACGGCAGGTTTCAAAAACTTGTCATTCTTGTATTGGTTAAAAATATAGACACTGTTTACAAAATATTATATAACCTGGTGAATAGTGGGGTAGTAAACACTAGAGAAAAAAACAATGGCCATGTAAAAATACTTTGGCAGTTTGCTAAGTTCGTAACATTTGTCTCACATATCAGGTTTAAACATTTCAAAACCCGTTTTCAAGTTTAAAATACTGTCAACAAAGGTGCAAACATTTAAACCATTTCCAACTAAAATTTTTATTATTTTTAAGACAATACTTTAAACTCATAAGCAAATTTGGGCATTTACCTCAAATAATGTAATGCATTTTGAATTGGTTCAATTTCAACTTATAAAACATTCATCTCATTTTGGATATATAAATTCAAAACATGACATAAACATCTTACATACAAAAATGTACTGGCTTGAGGTTTCAAAAAGAGAATTAATTCACAAGCGGCAAAACCATTGTTTGATACAGTATCAAATGCTATGCAAAAAACTTTATTAGCACAATAAAATTTATGAGGAGTATCTAAAATACACTTATAGATATTCCAACTTGTATGATTGGATTTTATACACTTAATGCAAGAATATGTTTTTACATAATCCAATCATTATCAATTTAATGAGCAATAACATAATGATAATTTTGACCTATGGGAGATATCCACTTGTCACTAATAAATGCAACACAATGATCTAGAACAAAAAAAAATATATATGCTTGCAAGTTAAATTTTTGGGCTTAAAAAATTTTAAAGGCCTATTTCCAAACAATACTTTAAATGTCTTTTTAAAAGCATGGTTAAACTATAATTTAATTCAAATTTCTAAATGAATGTCCTGAGCTTATTTAAAAGATTTTTTGGTTAGCATCATCTAATTAATCATGTATTCTCTATATTCTTTTTTATTAAATTTAAAAATACTTGATCTGCTGAAGGTACTCCTAAGTTGGATTTGTCCACATGAACTGGCCATCGCATATTGGGATGATTGAATTTAATATGGCGTTGCAATGTTCCCATCCTGAAAGTTGAGTTTATTTGTCAAATTTTTTCCTTACTGCTTGCATTTTTGCAAACCAGATGTCTTTTTCCTACATCGTGCTAAAATGCTCTCACACCTAAGATGTTACCTTATGTGCCATTAAGGTATTGGCTTTGAAGTGTTGGTTGTGACCATCTCCTTCTTCATTCATGGTTGGGGCGGTTTCTTGTACTTTTACATCATCGTTGAATAGTTGTTTGTCAATCTCCAAATCAATATTTGTCATACAATATTGGCTTCATCACTAATCTCCTGGATGTAGATCCCTTTTTACCAACAGTTGCAATGGAAAAATGAACCTAATATGGTGTGGGAGGAAGAGCATTTAGCTGGATTAGAAATAGTTATCTTTCTTGATGCTATTATCGGAAATGAGTGAAAGACAAAATTCACGGGAAATTAAGAAAATATTAAAAAGAGATTAGTTAGAGATTAAGAAAAATGTATGAGAGCTAGAAGTGAGTTGGAGAGAATGTTGTTGATGTAAAAGATATATTGTAGATGTTAATGTGATTAATAGTGAAAATAAGCTTTTCTATTTATAAGAAAGCCCAAATTTTTATTGGACTAAAATATCCTTAAAAACTAGCTGTTTCTAGGAGATTGGAAGGGGTAAAAATGATATTTGGTACTAAATTAGTCATTTTAGACCATTATGGACTAATTGTGCAACTTTCAGATTTTTTTTTTCCCAAAATTTGCCATATTTGCCTCTTTGATGTTAGGTTTGACCCGGTTGGTTTGAGCCAGTTTGTGCTTGGTGTCAGGCTTAATACAGGTTTGGACTGTGCTTGTTCGTTTTGTCAACCCTAAGCCCATAACCAGCTTGTTAAAAACCGTCCCCTCTACAGGTCGAGCAAGTCAACCTAGCCCACTAAACACCTCTACTTAAGGCATTTGGAGATACCAACAACATTATACTAAAGTCGAATTGATTAATCATGTATGTCTACAGTGTCATGATTATCGGATAAAAGTAATGCATTGTGGCACAAAATATGGTTTAGCCGAGTAGGGAGTGCGTTGTTTTTTGATTTCTCATGCACTTTTATGTCTTGCAAATGGTTTAACCCTTTTCTTCTTCCTCCAGTTTGCTTCCTACAATGCGCTAAATGTTAGGCTAGACGTTTTGATGTTGGGTTTTAGGATAGACAAAAAAAAATTATGAATTTTTCTTTGCTAAAATAGTTTCATTGGTACAAATAGAATGACAAACACTAATTCAAGCAGTTGATTAAAATTATGAAAATCATATATAAAATCAAATGCCTTTTTAGTGATATGTTTCTTGACTTGAAAAAAATGCACAAAATTGCTAACATCATCTATATACAAACAAACACAAACTAATTATGTGCTAATGAATATGGTAGATTTATGATAACCAAAACTTGGGCTGTGTATGCATAATGTAAGCCTAGCCCAAAAAGATGCTCAAGCTATAAAAATGAAAACTATTGAAATAGGTTCCTCAAATTTCACATATTGCTTTTCTAGTCCTTAAACTTTCCTATTTGGCAATCAACCCCCTCAATTTAAAAATCTTTATCCTCCTGGTCCCCAAACTTTGGATCCTTATAATCGGAACCCTGAACAACAAATTATCATAGCAATGTGCATCCTTTTACCTAATAACAAATTATTTACAGGTGGGTCGTTGAAACTAAAGTACTAGGCTAGGTTTAGCAATTTACTTTCAAAAAAATCCAAAGAAAAAATGATACTTTTCAAAACCATAATGGTGAGGATTTTTTTGAAGTAGACATAGAATGATGATAATTATGTTAAAATCATGAGTGCAATTTAACATTTTTCCTATGATTGTACAAAGTTGAAAATAGGTGAAGACTTATCTCCTCAAGGTACGGTCAGCTACTGAATCTAGGAACTCTTTTAGAAACATCTTTTATACATATATATAATGTCCTAATTATCAAATTCAGATTATCGGTGCACTCTATAACTTGGATCAATTCTTAACTATTACGATTAAATGTATCAAGTATGCTTCTCGATTTTTTAAAATGTAAAACTTTTAAGCAACTTATGCAAGAACACAAAAAGTTTGTATTATTATTGTAAGAAACTAAACATATTTTACATTATGCCAGTTATATTAGTCATTCATGCTAGCAGCAAATTTAATTGCGAAGCATGAAATAGCTAGTCACCTTACAAAATTAAATTCGAAAGTCATGCAAAAGACTGTGTAGGCGCAGAATATATATATAGCTATCAAAGAGATTTTGCCATTCTTATCTAAGGCATCAGTTCCTGTTAGATTTGAGTGTTTTACAGAAGACTATACATAGCGTTTATGACATCATTTTTCTGGACTATTTGCAAAATTGAAACGCCAATGTTACAGTAATGATCAACATTATGCTGTTAACCTTGTATAAAATAGTTGACTTAAAGGTCCATCAGCAGATCCACTCCAATTGGTTCTGGCACAGCAATACCAGATTTAAGTTTTAAGAAATAATTGTTGTCTATATATTTATTATTATTACTAGTAACTTCTAAATATGGAACCAAATCACTGTTCATTGAATAGTATCGTATTAAGCAATGTAATTTTGTTTTATGAGAGCAACTTTGTCTCAGCCTAACAAAAAACGACTATCATTTTGATTACCCAACAGAGTCCAGAAGCTCATTCTAATCGCACTCATTCTTACTAGCATCATCAAATAATGAGAGAGATTATTTTGTTAGGGTTTTACACTAATGAAAAATAGCTCAATGGCAATTTCGAGGGTGACCATGTCCTACTGTAGAAAATTATAAAAATGGTAAGGAATTTGACCAAAAAGATCCTGGGGAGAAAGGATATTTAAGCCAAAAATAGGTATGTTGAAGTTTGTTTGTGTGTTTGAGCTGGAGCTGCAGGCAGAAGAAATAAGATGTTCGAAGTAGAGAGGGTTTTTGAGCTGGAGGATATTCTACCATGCCATATTCGTTAGATCCATCTATTCCTTTCGTCAGTTCTGTTAAACTCTTATCTTTTACTTGCTTTTGGCATTATATAATCTTTTTTTTTGTTACTCTTTTTCATGTTCTTTTTCTAGGTTGTCACTTTTTTATTGTTGTTTTCCCTTGGGTCTTTCTTTTCTTTTCCGTGAGCATTAACGCTAATCATCCTCTTTTGATGTTTGCTGCATTTGCCTAGCCATATTGGCTTTTTTATTGGACAAATTGGCTATTTTGACTATATTTGATTTTGTTTCAGGGTTAGAATCATGGGCATCTTTAAGTGTGAGAAAATGATTTAATTGGTGGTGGTGGTGATAGAGCAATGTCTGTGGTGATAGCTCATCTTTTAGGTCGTTGGTTTGCCTCCAATCAGTGACATTTAAATAATTCTATTTTATGGAAGGCTTGGCCAATAGTTGTTTGATGAAAGTCAAAGCCCTACAAGCCTAAACACAGCCATCCCATGATAGCTAGATGTTGAAATAGAGAATGTAAGTCACTCTCACTCTCAAACTTTGGCTCATTCTTGAGCAAATTTGTTGGCCTTATTTACTTTTAACTGGCCATGTCTTACATTTGTTAAATTAACTTTTAACTGATCACACTCACATATATAATCATATTAGAATTGATGGAAGAAGTGGTGTAGCTAATGATCTCCGTCTTACTTCTGAACATTGTGGAGTTAATTCCAACAATAGTGTTGATGCTCCCGCAAGGGGTTGAGTAAGTGACGAAGAAGCTGCACAAGACTTGGGATTTTGGGACTACTAACAGAGGGGTGATTGGTTTTTTCTTCTACATAATTGAATGGTATTCACTTATCTTTTTGTTAAATTTGTCTTTGCTTAGTGGTTATAGTTTGGATGTAAAATTTAAGGTTTGATTTGATTTTGTTATTACTTGGTTGTTTTGTTCCTATCCTATAAAAACCAACAATAGCGCATTCGATTAACTAGTTTTGGGTTGGGCACATGGATGCCTTTTGTTAGATATTGTTTGTAAGGCCAATGTGAAAAGGTTGGGTTCTCATGATTCATCTTGAAGTTATTTAGGGCGAGAATTAAAGGATTTTGTTTGAATAGCACATCCAATTAATATATGTTTTTGTCTCATTTTTTTCTTTATTGAATACTTGAAAGTTGTTATTTATGCAACTATAAGAGCAAGAATGGAAAACAATGCCTAAGAAAATAAGTTTATTCATTTACATGATCAAGGCCTAAGTTGTTTTTGTCTTAATTTTTTCTCTACTAAATACTTAAATGCTATCTACATTTACATTTCATGATATGTGGTGTTGTTATGTAGTTTTTAAAGAAGCATTGCATATGGTGCTTACAATAGATGACACGTCCTGATTTTAGTCATCGCCTAGAAATCTCGGACAACATCATGTACCAAGGTCACTCGCACTAACTTCAATCTCCTAATCTATCCTTCCTTCTTTCTTTGTACCTCATAATTCATTTTTTTTATTTAAAACTGTTTATAAGTTTTTCTATCTGTTCACTTAATTTTGTAGAGCTGCTACAGAAGTTGGCTGAACTTAGGTTTTAGATTTTGTGGATGGTCAATTGAAAAGAGCCATTACAGGATTCCACACCTGCTTCTAGGCAAGGTTGCTTGAAATAAACTTTATTTTTTTTGTTTCTTTAATTGATATATGCTTATTTCTAAGTTCATGGTTTGGTTTTTCTTTCTGGAATTAAAAAAAAGGCAACAAGTTATAACTTTCTTAGGTTAGAGATGTTTTGAAGTAATTTATGATTTTTATTACACATGCTAATGCTTTTGTGAAGTAATTTTTTGCTTTTGTTTCTCTTTTCTTATGGGGTATTCAGTTGTTATTTTAGGGTTTTGGTTTTTTCTTTCTAGACTTAAGAAAATGAAGCAAAAATATAACTTGCTTGGTTAGAGATATTTTAAAGTAATTTATGGTTTTTATTGTAAATGCCAATGCTTCTGTAAAGTAACTTTTGGCTTTTGTTTCTTTTTCTCTTTTCTTATAATTGTTATTTTGGGGTTAAGATAATGGGAAAAAATTTAAGGCTAATCTAGGTATGAATTATGATTTAGGCTAAAATTTTTGGTAGAATAACCATGGATATGTGAACTTGGGAGGAACAAAACACCTTTAAAATTCATGTTTTTCCAAATGTGTTTTTTATTGGTTTAGATTCAAGTGGGTTTTACACATAAATTTTTCTATTTGATAATTCTTTAGGAATTGTTACCATATAATAAACACATTGCAATGAAAGAGCACTATGCACATCACTTTATTTTAAGGATGGAACAAAAACACTACTTAATGAATAGTGCCAGAAACGATGCCCTTTTTATGTGAAGGGTGTTGATTTGTTTTGATAGTTGCAGGCCAACGGCTATCATTTCCTAAATGATGTAATTTAATGTTTTCTCCCAAATTTTGCTTATCTACTTCAAGGAGAACATGCGGTCAATGAATTCAAATGTTTTTTGACAGACAATTTATGTGATGGTTTTGTAGGGGACAAGCGTCGTGACAGAGGATGGGATGATGGCCAAAGAAATTGAAGAACAAGATAAAACCAATTTTTAGCCTTAAATTTGCATTTATTAATCAAAACCCATGTGCGTTTGATTATCCATTATCTTTTCTTTCATCTTTGTCTCAAGTAAAGTTAAAAGTTTCAAATCCCTCATTGCCCTTTCCCAATTTTATGCGTAGCATTGGTGAAGGCTGCCAATACAACCAGAAGTGAGCTAGGGAAGGCTACTGATTTGCCTGTGTCATCAAGGTCATTGCATCAACAACTTAATTGAGAAATAAGAGTTTAATATTTTGTTCCTGGAGCCTCTAATTGCTACTGCAGTACTTCATTCTTTTTCTCTTTTTCTTGAATGAGCTCTTTGTGTTTAATTGGTTGTTAGCTTCGGGTTTAGGTATAGATTGATTTCTGGTAGGGATGAGATGGAAGGTGTTGCCTATTGGGCACCCTCGAATTGACTAAAATCAAAGTTTGAACATTTTCAGTTTCTATGGTTTTTGTCGATAATAACATTTGAAATTGAGTGATTGATGGTTCTTCAGTACTCTAAATAAGATTTCTAGTGTATATTTATTTATGATCTCTATCAACTTTCTTCCTTTCACTTAACTTTTTGTTATCATGTTTTTGGTTTATATGATGTTAAAATTTTGACAAGGAAGAAATTAAGTTCTCTAATTTGCATTACAGGAATTTGGTCTCATAAGAGTTATGCAATATGTTAACTCTTTTAGTTCATTCTTTGTAAGTAATTTTGGACCATTTTGCTTTTCTTATGTAATTTAGATATACAATAGCTGTTGTGGGTCTTGGATTAGAAGGGTAAAGAGAAAATAGTTAAGTGCTCATGCTTTGGATTGTTTAATTTTTTGGTCTTACGTAGGTTGGTTTAATTAAGTACTTTTTTATGTTTTGTAGTGCACTTTTCCTGCTCTTTACATTTCATTTCCTTTGTTATCACCTACTTCCATTATGTCATTTTAGTACTAAAGTTAAATCTGGATTATTTTCATTATTTCATATTTTTTTATTCAAATTCTTTAACTTTAATAATCAGTTTTTGTGTGTATTTTTACTCATTATATTAAATGAAAGGTTGTGTTTTGGTTTTCTTTTAAATGTTGAGTTTGTGTAATTGTTGTGGCAGTTGTTATTATATAAGCTTACAACTTTTGTTGCTAAAATTTTCCACTTAATCCACAACTTTTGATTTTATAATTATGTTTTAACGCTTTAGTGGCGATTCGTTTCCCATTAATCCAATTAATGTAAGTTCATTTTTTATGGGTTCAAGTCGAGTGCAGGGCGGGTCAAACTAATCATGAACAAGGCTAGGAAATCAAATCAATATTTTGTGTAATTTACTAGGTCACAAACACAACTTGCTCTCTCCACCTTCTTCATCATTTACTTCTCGCCTCCATTAGGAACCTCTTGCTTCAACAATCCAAATCACGATGGCCCAGTGATCTACACCCATTTGATCCTAGATCTTGATCACTGTCATGGCACTGGGCTGGTCAGGCTCACCAGTGCCGGACAATTGACCACGAGCCCAGGGGGTACAACGCCCGCTTGGCACTCTAACCAATCGGCCCAGTGGGTCTATAGGTCCAAAGGTGCCGCAACCACGAATTGTCCTCTTTGGCACGGGGACTCGAACCTCTACCTTCAAGGATTTACTCTCCCCGAAGGGAGACACGTCTAACCATCAAACCTAGTGGTTGCGGCACCTTTGGGCCTATAGACCCACTGGGCCGATTGGTTAGAGTGCCAGGTGGGCGTTGTACCCCCTGGGCTCGTGGTCAATTGTCCGGCACTGGTGAGCCTGACCAACCCAGTGCCGTGACAATCACCTTATGGCCCGATGATTCATGCTTATCCCTCATGGGCATGTCATGCTCGGAGGCCTCAATAAAAAAGAATCCATCATGAGTTAACAGGAGAAGGCTAGTTTAAAAGAGGCACGAACGGTGTTGAAGGAGCCTTAAACGGGTGGCTCACTACCTGATTCATTGTGGGGGTCGACGATCGGCGTTGAAGGAATCTTGGACGGGTGGCTCATTACCTGGATTTATTGTTGGGGTCGATAATTGGCACTGCGGAGCCTCAGATGGCATTTTCTTGCCACCATTGAATGATGGCCTGTCTCCCCACTTTTGATCGATGGTAAACCTATTGGGCATGAGAGTATGCGGGAATATGATTAGTTCGAGAAATTAATTGCACGCTAGACAAAAAAGCTCAAATACAGGGGAAACTAAAGCTTAAAATTCTAGTCTAGGATTACCCAAAACTTGTTTTCTACGCTAAATCTTGCTTAAAGTAACTTGAATTTGGTGAGATAAGTTTGAATTGAGTTACAGCCATGTAGTTTGAGAAAGATAGAGCTTTGGGAGACGATTATGGTTAAGAAATCACCAATGGCACCTAACCATAAATAACTACAAACCATTAGACCAAATGCACAACCATATACACAGGTCATTTTAACCCGTGAAAATCTGGAACTAACCCGTGAATGATGAGCCCTGTTTAATTCAATTAATTTCAAATGAATTGCCCTTTAGTTTTAAATTTTCTATTGACATATCTACATGTCAACATTGTATTAGCAATAAATACTGTAGTAACATGCAGAGCAAAATGTACCTCTTATATACTAAATGCTTTGAAATTGATTTAACATTATGAATAGTGCCCCTACTGCTATAGTCTCCCCCCTCCCCTTAACTTTCAAGTGAAGCCCATTTCCTTTTTTAATCTCCTCTATTTTTGTTTTATTTTTGGGGGTTAAACCCGTTTCTTACCGTAGGCACAAAAAAGTCCAAAATTAAAAATGGTAAAAATTATGTAATAGGTATTTTATTTCTGAATGGGTTATTGTTTTGTCCTCATACTCTGAAATCAGACACCTTGTCACTCTGTCCCAATAAGCACAAAAAATGTTCCAAATTTTTTGTTTTAACATTCTAGGTACCTGAACTTGCATGAGCTCCAACCAAGAACTCATTTTGTGTTTAAATTTAAAAAAAAAATTGGTTACTAATAATTTTAAAAATTTTCAAGTTTTCTGAGACATTTAAATTAATCATGAGTTAGTTTTAAATTTATAAATTTTATTAACATTTTTTAATATAAATGTAATTGATATAAAAATATTGTTTGTTTAATATAAATGTAATTAATATAACTTTTATTAACATTTTTTTTTTGCATTTGGGCTGTTTCAGCCTAAAATTGCTTATATTTTTCTTGGGCGGTATTTTTTTTTTTTTTTTTTTTTTTAATTTTNATGAGTGTCAAAGATAAAGATGCAAAATGTCTAAAAAAATTAGGAAAAATGTGTAAATAAATATGTATAAATGTCTGAAATAATATGTAAAATATTTAACATATAAACTATTTGTTATCTATCAAAATAATAAGTAAAAGTGTTTGAAATAACAAGCAAATGTGTTTGAAATAATGTTAAAAATGTTTAAATTAATTTACAAACAGTTTATTATTATCAAAAAGTAAGAAGTGTCCAAAATAATGAGAAAGTGACTAATTGGATATAAAAAAAACTGTCTAAATAAATATTTAAAAGTGTCTAATTGGATATCGAAAAATTCTAAAAAAAAAAAGGTAAAATGTCTTAATGAAATTGTAAAAGTGCCTTAACAAAAGTAAAAAATGTAAATGAATATACTGTGCTTTGTTCAACAAATTAGAAGTGAAAAACAAAAAAATAAATTAATTTGGTTCAACAAAGGAAAAGGAAAACCTAAGCCAATTAAGATATTTGCCGGTGGCGCTCAACAAACCAAATTATGAAACAGAGCAGAGTCAAGACTCGGTGGCAGTGGGTATCCTCGAATAAGGCGACGGAGTATAGATTCGATTGGAGCAAAGATTGGAGATTGGAAATAGTCGGAGTCGGGGTCGAAGTTGACAACGAAGATTAGTGAGCCAACAGAGAACAGAGATCGGAGCAGCTCCAACCAAGAAATCAGAGATCGGTGAACCAGCGGAGAACAGAGATCGAAGTAGCTTGAAGCGAGAAATCGAAGATCGACGAGCCGTAGAGAGGGATTGAAGAGCGGCGACAGAGATTGAAGAGCAGCAGAGAGAGATCGAAGAATAGCGGAGAGAGATCGAAGAGCTACAATAGATCAAAGGTGGCTGGTGGGCAGCAAGCTGGTGGCGATCGATGGAATGAAATGGGTAAAAGGGGCATGGCGGTGAAAGAGAGAAATCTCTTTTAATTTTCGGGGTAAAATTGTAAAATTAACTACTATGTCTAATTATAAATATATCCATATTCATGATATCCATAATATTTTTTTTCCTTAAAAAAAGATAAATTACAAAATTTGGTCCTTTATTTGTTTGTAGTGATATCTTATGGTCTTCATACCTTAAGAGTAGGCATTTTATCACTTTCTCCTAAACTTTTAATTATTGTGCTTTAGGCCCCAACTTTCATGAATTTACCAGATATTTTCCCTGATTTCTCCTGAAATTCCAAAATTACTACATTAATCTTCTACTATATATTTTCTATTTACCAAATTTATTACCAACACCTTTCAACCATTTAAATTTTTTTGCTCTTTTGGATTAATTATACCTTATTTTTGAATTCATACTTTTCCTATAAATATAATAGGTATGAAAAGTTGTATCTTCATTGATAGTCCCATAATAAAATGCGGGTCATAATCTAGTATGTAGCTATATCTCACTGGGCTACCTAGATTCACTTTTTTCATATTAAGGGCCTATGTCAGTCATTCCGGGCTGAGCTTAGGACCAATTTCTAGACATGTAAACAGGCTAAAGATGAACACTTGGATTTCTAGGCCAAATATAATGGGAATTCCTTATTTTTGGTAAAGTATTCTATTGATTTGGCAGCAAGCAAGTAGGTAACTTGGGCCGTTTTGATAACAAAAGTGATATGTTCCTTTGGGGTGAAGAAAGAAAAACAATGGTCAGATTTGGACTGAATAAGAAAAAGGTGGTTTATTTGTATTTTTGTAAAAGTTATGAGTGGTTTATTTTTCTGATTTTGCCTATTCAATTTTCATTTTTCACTCTGAATAAACCAGTGGTGTTCATTGGGCCGGTCCTGACACGACCCAGCTCGGGACCAACTCACGTCAAGCACGGCCCAAGCTCGGTCAAGCCCGGCACGGCACGGGCCTGTTGTAAAACCGGCGTCATGTGGGCCGTTTACGGGCTTGGAAGAAGGGGGAGCCAAGTGGGCTCGGCACGGCCCAGCAGGCGATTGGGCCCGGCACCGCACAGGACCGGCCCGGCCCGGCGGTGGCGCGCAATGGTCACTAGCACCAACATTCCGAAAATTCAAAAAAAAAGGGAAAATGACACTTTTAGTCCCTATAACGGCTCCCAGCCTTTTTTTGATCCCTGTAATTACGTTTTTGCCCCTTCCAACAACTATTTTATAAGGGTTTTTTTGGAAAAAAAAAGGTCTTCCCCTATAAATAGGGAGACCATTTCCACAANTTTTTTGCTCCGGTGTATACTATCCCACATCGCACAAAGTTTTAATGCATATGGTCAACATTGCATGGGTTTTTAACCAATACAAAGATGACGAGTTCTTAAAAGACACAATTAAGGCCATGAAAGATAAATGGATTTTATATTTCAGTACTATACCCCAAATCTACTTACTTGCATCTGCACTAGACCCGACCGTAAGAATCACGGGTACGCAACAGCTACTTGATGGTTATTATAGTTTCTTAGAAATGGCACATATTTCTGTTCATGCTATAACTGCCTCTATTGATGAGCACTTGTGAGAGTTATTTAAAATTTATGTCGATCGGCATAAGGATAAGGTTGCAAACACTACTTCATCTACCATCAGGTCTTCATCATTGTCGGGCTCATTGTCATTCAATCCGGCTGAACAACTCCTCAAACGGCCCCGTGCTGCTGCATCCGGTCTTACTGAAGTGGACGCATACCTTAACCTTGTTTGGGAGAATAGTGAGACCGACATTCTAGACTGGTGGAAAGCAAGAAGCAACAAATTTCCAATACTCTCCATCATTGTCAAAGAAGTTCTAGCTGTTCTCGTCTCAATCGTTGCATCGGAGTCCGCTTTCAGCGCTAGGAAGCGTGTCATTTCAGAGAAACGCGCAAGATTATCACCAGATGCAGTTGAAGTTTGTATATGCAACTGTGATTAAGGTCTTGCAGCTTTAAGATTATAAGACAACAAGAGTTCTGACGAGGAAAACCCCGATGAGATAGATGCTTAAATCCACTGCTTGCTCATTATTTACTTATTTTGTATTTGATCTGATTTTGCTGTTTAGTACAGATCGTACATTTTATTTTGCATTTAATTTTATGGAACGTTTCGCTATTGAGTAATGTAAAGCTCATTCCATGGTATGTAAGTGCCGTTTGGCTTTAAAATTAATAAAAGTTCA
>KK900172.1:54734-89800 GCA_000696445.1 Aquilaria agallochum | reverse complement strand
CGTCACTCTTACGGCCAACAGGTAAGCTTGTCTCTAGTCCATGCCCGAAATTTTTCGAGGGTTGGGTGAAGATTCAACGGGTTTGGGAGGTTGGGTAGGATTAACGACTTCGCCAGTAAAATTAACCTAAGTTCGATACTTGAAGCCAATTGCCCGCAACGTGTTTGATATTTTGTTTGAAAGAAAATAATTAGGTAGTAGGTTTCTGTTAATCTGTAGGCTTAATTACGCTGTTCATTTGGCGTATGTATTGTTCTCAAGTTGACCCATCCCCACTGCTATTCTTTGGCCGCTCAGTTCACATGAATAAAATTTTGAACCAATTGAGTTCATTGGCGCTTGCTTCCTCTTCTTTTTCTTCGAGTTTGTTTTGGGTGATTCAGTTTAGTCCAGAAGTGAGAGTTCAGCCATGAGTCCTAGTTGGTTGTCAGCTTGAAAGTAGTCCGAGTGGTGTTTGTGTCTTCCTCTCAAACTTCTCCCGTAGATCTGTTCAGCATATAAACTTGCCCAGGTTGCAAATTGCCACGAGTCTCAGTCCATTTAGAAGGTTCAAGTAGTAAGTTGCTTCTCTGATTTTTCTTTTTCCAGGTTTTGGTTCTGCTTGAAGTTATCTAGATTGAAATGCATTCTCAGCTTTATCTGCTTGTTATTTCTGAAAATTCGTTGTGTTAGAGAATGTTTAGTTATCATTATTTTCCTCAATTTAATGTGGTTAAATGTTCTGAAATTTGTAAGATTTGAAGTAAAAAAAAGAACTTGATTCCTACGAGGCACACACGCATAAGCATTGGGGGCAGTGTGCTATTTTTCGGTACTTAAGCCTTATTAATCCTGGACTGAGTGAAGGAGGTGGAACAGAAAGAAGCAGACAGAAAACACCCAAATCAGTGTGTTTATAACTTTATCTTAACTTATTTGGTAGTGGAGGAATTTGTTAATTTCTCATCTATGCTTCAAGTTCTTGATGTTGTATATCAACAATTACTCTTGTAGACTCACAGTTTCTAATATGCATTAAAAGGAGATCTGGAATTGTTGATGTTTGTTGACTAATTCATGCTCAGCTGCCTAAGATTATAGGTCTTGACCATGGATCAATCTCTTGTACAGCCACAATTCATATTTTGTTTGTTTTGTTAGCAGAGCATCATGGCAAGCAAAGCTGAAAGTGATCCTAAAGAGCAAGTAAATGAACAAATGGTTGCAAATATGTATGCTAGTATGAGATCTGAACTAAACCAGATATACTCAAAGATCACAGAGCTGGAGATGGAAGTGAGTGAGCATTCTCTGGTCATTAATGCGATTCAGCCACTTGATCCAGCAAGAAGGTGCTACCGTATGATTGGTGGTGTGCTTGTGGAGAGAACCATCAAAGAAGTCCTTCCTGCTGTGCAGCGCAACAAAGAAGGGCTTGAGGAGGTAATTGCAAGGCTTAATGAAGCGCTTGAGAAAAAGAAAAAGGAAATTGCGGAATTTGAATCTAAATACAAAATCAGGATACGAAAATCTGAGAGTGATGTGAAAGACGAAAGTGGTAAAAAAGAAGGCTCGGCTCAAGGAGTTCTTGTAGGTCCTGCGGGTTCAAGTGAGTAATGGGCCTTCTATTTATTTCTTGTATCGATTGCCATGTTCTCATCCTTTGATACTTTTTAAACTTATGACTCGACGTTGCTGGATTATGGATGGTGGATCGAGTTTGTTGAATTGGAATTAGACTTAAAGCAGCTTTGCTGTCATTTCCTCGGGTCTAATAGATTGGATGGAATTTGCTGCATATTGAGCTAGGAATGAAGACGTTTTTGGTTGCCTTATAATTGCGGCCTTGTATAATAGCTATATTATTTGAGATAGTATTGTGTCTACCCCGGTGGACATACATTAAAATTAATAGATTCAGACAATAACAACACAGGATCAGATAATAGAATCATAGGATCGCACAATCATAACTTTGGATTGAATACTCTGTAGTGGTTAAAATCTTAGGCTGCAAACAAGCAGTGCAAGAGTTGGCAATAATAATCTATGATCAAATATCAAATTCTTGTATTTTATATTATTCACACGAAAGAATTTTAAGATTGTACTGTTGTAATCCTAGATTTGACATTTCTTCTAATGTTATGTTGAATAGTAGATAGATAAATAAATAAAAAAAATACCATGAGATAGTGCCCAATTCAGAGTTGTGATTGTCTAATGTTCGAATTCTTCTGTTCGATTCTAATTGCCAATTCGGCTAGGATTAAGTAGCATTAAGTTGGCCCTTTTTATTTGTGAGACCCAATTTAACCATGCATCTGTCAGTCTAACTATCCTCATTTTTGCATTATTTACGTGAATCGTCACCGTCATCATCACACTGTCGTCATTGTTGATTTACATTCGCCTCGCACCATCATGGTCGATTCACCAACAGATTGGAAATTATGGAGGGCGGAAGTGGTTAGAGGGTGAGGGTCGGGGAGCTGTTGGCAAGGGATGGTGTGAAGAAGGATGTCCGCTTGTGGGCACGGCGGTTGGTCAAATGGTACTTTACGTAAATAATACAAAAGATGGGGGAGATTTGGAGTGACAACTGCATGGACTAAATGCCGCGTAATCCCAGCCTAATTGGCTCTTACGTTACGTTACGATTGTCTAAACCTATTTAGTTCTAGTGTATGTTCAACCGAGTGGATCTAAGAAATCCCCCTATTATGTTCTATTCCAATACAGTTCCTAATCCAAAGAGCATATTAAAATGCCTATAATTTGATCCAACTTACAATTTGTCATTCTTTATTTTTCAAAACCTACATTTTGATTTTTGTTTCTCTTACATTGTTTGTCAACAATATTTAAAATTCTAATTTAAACTGTATAATAATCATCATTAAATTGTTTCAAACTTTATGATTTTTTAATAATTAATAAATACTTTAAATTATCAATTTTTCTTCTTTATAAATATATTTTTTCCCTTATAAATGCACAGTATGTTTTGTAAATATTGGTAAAAAAATAATAAAATTTTTAAATTCTTGAAACATAATTATCTTACTTCAGAAGTTGTCGGACTGTGTGAATAAAATAGAGTTATAAAGTATAGAGAGGGCAAACAAAACGAACAAGACGCACAGTATGTAAGAAAGTGTAGTATTCTAAACGTGCCATTTTCTTGTTCCGGTGAAGTACAGAAGCAAACGCTTCCTCCGCCAAATAAATCATTGGCAGGCAATTAGAAATTTTCATCGGGTCATAAGAACAAGAAATAAAAATCAATGTAGCCCAGAAATTAGAAATTGTCCGAGTCATTCCATCAGAACATATCAGTTCTTTGCTGCAGGCATTTCATGCTTGGTACATGCTCTCGAAGTTTAGATGACTTGAAAAAATGCCCCATCGGTAGCAAGGGTCCAATTCAGAAGGAAGCAAAACTAACTTCAATCGCCAAGGGTGAAGCTTCTCTCAACTGCATAATCCACAAAGCTATAGAGTGGCACCACGCTTTCGCCATATTTCCTGAGACCGTCCAGTTCCTTTCTAGCTGCGGCCCGAAGCTCTTCAGCAACTTCCATTGCCTTCTCAATTCCGTAAACACTTACGTAACTCTTGCTCCTCTTTATGTCTTTATCACCCTCTTCACCCCCAAATAAGTTTGCTTCAGAGACATCATTGATCACTTGATACAATACTCCAACTGCCCTGCCATATCTCCTCAGTCCATCTATCTCATCATCCTCAGCACCAGCTAATAGCCCTCCACACACAGCAGAGCACTCGCTCATTTCCCCGAACTTCTTCTCCTGAATAAAGTCAACAGAATTGGGTCCGCCCTTGAGGTCTAAGAACTGCCCAGCAGCCATGCCAGTGGATCCGACGGTCCTAGCAATCTCAGCAATCACACGCAGAAGGCGGGACTCGGGGACCAGTCCAGCGGGTGTGTGAGTGACAATGTGGTGGAAGCCAAGGGGGAAAAGGGCATCGCCAGCAAGGATTGCCATGTCAACTCCATGAACTGTGTGGTTTGATGGTTGCCCTCTGCGAGTTAGGTCATCGTCCATACAAGGAAGGTCATCGTGAATCAGTGAAGCTGCATGGACCTGAGCAAAGGGTCATAACTGTATCAGCAGATGCAGTGACAGATAGTGGTCCAAGGCGCACAGACACAAGCAGAAATCAGAAAATTGGGTGAAACAAAAACTCAATTTAAACCGTCAAAGCATTTCACAAATTCCATGGACATTTCTAACTATCTGTAATTTGTATCCTTTGTGAGCAATTCGAAGTGGGGTTATTCTGCAAACAAATACTCTTCGGCCACGCTGGCAGTGTCCTGATCTACATTCTACACTAAGGAGCGGGCGGCGAGAGAGGGTGAGAGGAGGCTACCATTTCTAGGGCGCAAGCAGTGGGGAAAGCTGCTAGGCGGTCGCCGCCGAAGAGCTCGCAGGAAGCGATGCACATGACCGGAGGTGCCCTCTTCGCACCCTTGGCCAGAACGGAATATCTCATCGCCTCATAGATCCGTTCGGGGTAGTTCACCGGGATGGCTTCGTCGAGCTTCTGGTTGATCTCGCCGATGAGAGTCGTCCAATAAGTCTTCAAATCGAAATGGGCCGGTCTCGATTCAGTTGAAACAGACACAGAGAGGCAGCGAACTGGGAGCCGAAAGCTCCCGGGATGGTTAGGCCGACAGAGGGTCGGAGAAGAAAACAAGACAGATGAAAACACCATGACCGCGCCCTATCTTTGGTCGTATAAAAGCTCTCTACTCTGCCTCGCGTTTTCTGAGCACGTTTCGTGGAGTGTTTAAGGTTTCTTCAATCGAATGTTGGTGGAAAATGGGGAAAGGAGGAGTGTGATCAAATTGACGGATAAGGAAAAAGATGAGATTCTTGCAGTGACCGAGCAGAGCACTAACCAGGGATTCCCAGAGAACGAGGGGAAGTCAGAGTCAGCGATAAGGTGCGTAGTGGGTTTGGGTAAAGACCGCAATCGGCTGAGTGGCTGCCACGGTACTGGGCCATGTGATGTAGAACCTACCGCGGCTCTACCCGGGTCTTGCTAGGCATTGAGCTGGGTCGTCTGCTGATTTGGGCCGGTCAGGGGATGAAGCAGGAGAGGCCCATGTTTGTCCCGCTTGACCCAAGGCAGGATGAGCCTGTACCGGGCTTGACACAGGACAGGTGGGAGGTCGAATACCAAGCTGAGTCGAGTTTGACCCGAGGTAAATAAAATTCAGAAATTTCAAAAATAAAATAAATAGTACTATTATAATTTTTTTTAATCATTTTGGAAAAAATAAAACAATTTTCGCTAGACAATACAACTTTTGCTTATTATGTTTATATATATGTATTTATTTATTTATTTATTAAAAAGGGTTTTATTTTTCAAATTGGTGGGCTAGGCAGTGCTAATGAGCTTTCTTATATGGAGCATACTTGACCCACATAAAAGTTGGGTTGAACTTGTAGCTTGGCCGAATTCAACCTATTGTGCCCAAAATTTGACACAGCCTAGGCCCCGAACTGGGCTAGTTTGGCTTTGGTCGTGCAACACCTCTATCAAGCTAGCTCAACTTCTGTTATCGATTTGATCCACAGAAGCACATCCCAGCTAGGCAAGCTTATCATATTTAGGGGTGCAAGTTCTGATCCTAAACCCAAGCTCGAACCTTAACTCAATCCTAATTTTTGGGTTTAGTTTGGGTTGTAAGATAGGAAAACATAAAATTGGGGTTGGCCCGACCTGACCCTATTTTGAAATTGAAAATTTCAGTTTTGGGTCAGGTTAACTTAAAAAAACCTGACCCGACCCTATATGATATAATAAGCCCAGCCCCTCTCGCCACTCCTACACTATATTATATGTGAGTCCAACCCAACAACCTAATTTCTAAGCTCAATAACCGAATCCCAACCTAATTCTTAATTCCTAACCCTAGTGGATTGCCATTTGCCTTTATTCTTATACAGCTATTCCTAATTTGCCCGAATTTGCCATCGACCTTGTCTAATCATCATCATCCCTCCCTTGTTATTGCCGATTCATTGATCTCTGGCCTACCTCGTTCTATCATCATTCCTTGATCCTTCATCTGTGAGCCCTCTGACATTACCAGCCGACTCTATTACTCCAAGGCACCTAGGATCTGCTTGGAGGAAAATGTTCTTCACTTTCTAGGCTGCAAATTAAAATCAAATCTGGGCATCTCCTCCGGCTACATCTCCATGTCCGTTGTGCATATGTGTGGATGATGGCACATCTCCTCCCAACGCATTCCACGTCAATGACGCCGAAGAAGGGGCGATGCAAGAGCAGTGGGGTGATGCTTCTTAGGAGCAGATCAATGCTTCCCAACAATAGCTCGATGCCTTCTGCCGCCACTCAATGCCTTAAATCACGATTTGGTTCGCCGTGCTTTGCCATGCGGCCTATGTCGAGTGGCCCTTTCCTCGTTTTCCCAGTCAATCTCCGTCTTACCTCATCGTTGTGTTCACCTCCCGGTCATCACCAGTGTATTGACCGAAGAGACACGAGTTGTTCAATGTTAGATTTTTCAAAAAAAAAAAAAATAGGGTAAACCCGACCTTAATTCGATTCGACCCTAATTGGGTTAGGGTCAATTCGGGTCATGGTTAGAATAGGATCGGGTTAGGGTTAGTCTTTTGGATTAGGGGCAAGCTATAAAAATCGGGTTTCAACCTGAACTCAACCCTACAGCTCGAACTTTTATCCTTACTCATATTGAGGGGTAAGCTTGAACTATGAAGCCAATATGTTACTTTTTTTTTCTATTTTTCTTTTCAAGCACAAGTATCACATTGACAGTAGATCCATTGTCTTGGTTAGAGATGGCTGGTGGGCTGACTTGGATAGGCCTAGTTGGGCTTAGGTCAGAGAAACAGGCCTAGGCACAATTCCCTCATAGGTACGTTGGGCTAGGCCCGACTTAGGTTGGGCTCGGGAGGGTCTAAGTTAGGCCAGGTTTTTCAGTCTTACAAAATAAGGAAAAAATGGTTTGAATCATGATTTGAGTGTAATTTAAATAAACATGTCCTTATGTGAGGAAAACACCACCGCCAATATAAATTTTATTAATGAAAAAGACAAATGACACTTATAACAACTGAAATGTGCCTTACACTCACCACCTGTGTAAATTTTATTAATGAAAAGGCCAAATGGCACTTATAACAACTGAAACGTGCCTTATACTTACCATCAGTGTAAATTTTATTAATGAAAAAACCAAACTGCACTTATAATAACTGAAATGTGCCTTACACTTGAAAATGACAAAAAATATTCCAGAAAATAACCGAAATGCAAAACCTATTATTTGTGCTTCACAACATAATTGGATCAAGTACAATCTAAAAACCAAAATTTAAAAATTAGGAACTACTCATGTGCCTTCTTATTGGATAAGACCTCATCATTCAAACTCTTCTGGTCTTGCTTTTTTAAAGCAGCAAAGACCCAATCTCAGTTGCACGTATGAACCTCTATGGCCTTAGGTGTGAGCCTTGCCCATTTTTTCAAGATGACTTTTTTTTCCCGCACTAAAAGCTATTTTTGAGAAGATGGTCGAGATCGGTACTACCAAAATCTCCTATGCCATAATGGAAAAAATTGAAATAAATTTCCTCTATTATTCTTCTACCATTCTAGAATGTCATCCTCATTATTCTCAAATGATGTCAGGAGGTAATCATCCATTTAGCGAATCTTGGGTTTATAGGTCTTAGTTGTTTCAAGATGTGTTGAACCGTGATGATGAGGATGATATGGAATATCGGACCGATGTTGGGTCATAGGCCTTAAGCTTATCAAAATGACACTCATAGTAAAGTTTGTATAATTCTCTCAAATTGTAGTCAGCTTCAGGAGAAATAGCAAGTATAGATACTTGATTCTGTCATGAATATATATGGTAATATGCTTTAAGCAATTGAAGGCAACCCGTAATTTTGACATTCGGATCTAATGCACATGCAATTAGATATATGAATAGGATATCTTGAAAATAGTCAAGTCATTTCTTTTACATTGCTTTAACAATATCTTTTAAAAACTCATCATCCTTGTTTTGGTTGAAAATATAATGACATTTACAAAATATAAAAAAACTTGGTGCACAGTTGGATCATAGACCCTAAAAATGTTTGTTGTTTCGTAAAAATACCTTAGCAACAAAATGATCCTTGATTAGCCTTACGAGGAATTGAAATGCATTGCAATTAAGCCTACTAAACCTATTTGCAATATTGATTAATTAGCCATGAAAATATTCATAAAAAATCATTTTGTTGTTCTAATAAGCCTTATTGAACCAAGATCTTCATAAAAATTATTGGAGAATTAATCATCAATGCCCAAGCCGTAATTTGTCAAGTTGATATTGGTATTATCATTGGCCACCTCTTGGATATGGAATCATCAACTTCGCAGAACAAGTGACCTCAAAAAAATAACTCAACACTGATTCGGGATAAGAAGCTTGTGGCACCCTTGTCAGTGTTTTTCCCTCATGAAGCCATGAGTGACAAAAAAAAAATGTAAATAAAGAGGAGATTAAGAGAAAATTAAAAAATATTAGCAGGAGAGTAAAAAAAATGGATGAGAGCTAGTAAAGGGAATAAGAGAATGCTGTAGATGGAAAAAAGCGCTTGGTGTAAGGACATGTGAGAGTGGCACTCCCCATTTATAAGGGAGTCAAAATTTTGGTTTAAAATTTAATTTTCCTAAAAAACCCTCAAAAACTAGTCATTTATAGCAATTGGAAGAGGTAAAAAAGTCAATGATCATTTTTAAAATTCTGGAGCTATTGGGGGGTGTAATCAATCCCTTATTTTTTTTTTTTAAATTTCAGATCAACCAACGGTAACCAGCCAATGTCCAACCCGGCCCAAGTCCATGTCAAATTTGAATCTGGGTCAGGCCGGTCTCATTTAAGCTTCCCATCCTCCACCAGGCCCAAAAGTGGTCCATATTCTCTCAAATTTTATCCGTGCTAGGCTGAGCCTAGGTCTAACCAAGTTAAGCTGTGTTTGACTTGGACTGGTTCCGGGTTGATCCTGGTCAATCCGACCAATTGGCCAGCTATAGTCTTTGGTCAGTATAGTGAGCTCCTGTTTGGTTTTGGTTCAAGATTAAATTTTCGAGTGGGTCTTGGATGCTACACCTTAACAAATTTCTCCATGCATGTATGAAAGCTTGAGCCTCTTACTTTCATGTTAGAGTGTACGCATGTTTCTCATTGAATTAAACTCAATGTGCATTTCGTTTTTTTTTTTAGCTTACCATCTTTTTTTTTCCCTTTTAAGTTGAACTTTGTATAAAATGGAAATATTAAGTCATTGTGGTCAAAATCCATACTTGTTAACAAAAGATTTTTAAGTAAAAATTGTTGCATTCATTTTGCTTGTTGGTGTCAAACATTAAGCCAAAGTATAGAGAGTCATATCTTGTGTGTAAAAATTAAAATATGTTGAAGCTATTAGATATGTTCCAATCAAAATCTTAAACGAATCTCGTTATTGAACCTTCGTCCCAAATTCTTTTTTCTATTTCAGTTTTTTTATTTAAGCTTGTCACAAATTCATTTATAGCATTATTTGTTAATGTTTTTAAAAAATATATTTAAAAACTACAGTGCTTAAATATATATATATATATATATATATATATATATTAAAAATTATTAAATAATAATAATAATAATAATAATAATAAATTCAAATATAATTTAAGTTAAAAAACTAAAATCCAGTAGAGAATTTGTTAAAATGAGAGTATATGAAAGCAATAATGATTGCACTGAGCTTAGTGGCTGCTACTGTGCCGGTCCATGTGATGTACAGTATAGCTCACTGATGAACCTGGGTACTGTGAGCAGTGAGCCAGCTGCTACTTGTGCCATTGATTTAAATAAAGGGTAAGATTGGTCCAACACTCTTTTTAATTAACAATTAAAAGATTCCATATGCTGTATCTTTGTTGAACAAATAACTTGGGTGGGAGGAGGGGGTATAAGAGGAAGGACATCTATATCATAGAATCATAATTCGATTGGTAACGGAAAATATTAGCAAATAAAATAAAATCCGAACATGAATTTGCGCCAAAGTCGGACAAGTAGAAGGATCCTTTGGATAACAGACACAACTATCAAACATGCAGGAAAATCCAATCTGAATCGACAATAAATTAAGGACACACCAGACCGAGGCATCCAATCCCAGAAGAAGAAGAAGAAGTTGTTTTTGGAAATGCATGTTCGGGATAAGCGACGATGACTGACTGAACTACGCCGGCGGATTCGACATGGAAGCTACTGAATCCTGCCTGTTGAAGAAGCAGAGACCATTCCTTCAAAGTCCTCTCCTTCCCTCGGTTGGTGTGAGCCATCATCGCCATGTCCAGCATCAGTCTCACAAATTCCAGCCCGTCATCGCCCTTCTCATCATCTCCAATCACATTTTCCACCATTATCACCTTCCCTTTCTCCTCCGGAATCGCTACTCTGCAATTTCTCAGGATTCTGATACACTCTTCATCTTCCCAATCATGCAGAACATGCTACAATTAAGCAGTTGTTAGAGAAAACAGAATGTTAGGCGCGCGTAGCGTCTGGAAGAAAGCGGTTATTAATCAATTACTGAAAACCCCAGAGATTGGATTCCTTTATAACTATAGGTAGCTAGCTAGCTACTAATTAGTATTACCATGAAGAAAGCTGCGTCGGCCTTCGGAATGGATTCAAACATGTCTCCTCCGACATTCTCGATCCCCTCACACCAGGGAGCAGCCTCCACGACATGAGGAAGATCGAAATTGATGCCTCTTATCCACGGAAATGCCTTCACCAGTATCCTCAAAGCCGTTCCGTTCCCCGCACCAACATCAACCAACTTCCCTATTCCTTCAAACAACTCCGGACACCGTTCCACCACCGCCTGCACTGCGACCCTTGCGTTGCAAGCCATCGCCTCATCCAGAAGCCTACCGTGCTCTGGATGTGCCTCTGCGTGCTCCCATACGTCATCTCCATGCGCTGCCACGAACGGGGAGAAGGACTCCCCATTTGTGAGCACCCGGGCGCTGAGCTTCTGCCACGGAGCCAGCATAACGGGGCTGCTCTCGAAGAGAATAAACGCCGCCATGCTGTTCGGTGCTGATCGCATCAGACGGCGCGACAACGGCGTCTGTGCGTAGGCTATAGCGCCGCTGCTGGTTGGTTCGGACCGGAATATTCTCTGGTGCGTAAGGTAACGCATGATTCGGTGGAGGCGTGCTGGGTCGCAGCTGAGAGAAGCGGCGAGCTCTGCAAGGGTGACGGGGCTGCCGCGGTGGCCGATGGCGTCTGCGATGCCCAGCTCGATCGCGCATTTGACCACGGCCATGTCAGTGAAGCCCAACACGTATTTCCAGACATCAACATCACCTCGAGCTTCGTTAGCTTCTTCTTCCATCTGATCTGCCTCTCTCTTTTTGTCTTCCATCTCTATTCTCTAGCTTAGCTAAGTCTCTTTTGATTTTCTCTTGCAGGTTAAAATGGTTGATGAGGCTATATATAGCTGTTCGGCTTAATATTAAAGTGTCCACTTTAACTTAAAAGCACAACACCAATTCTAAAATCGGCAAGTAGATATTTGGCAATTTGCAGGGGCCCCGGAAATGAAGCTGATGATAAGGAGAATCCTTGAAGCAGGCTTGTTTAGTGGCTCGCAAACAAGTATCTGGATATATATGTTGGTGATCATTTTCCTTTCTTTGAAAAATGCTGTTCAAGTATAGCTGCACTTAAGTTAAGACAAGCACTGCGTACACTCCTATAATTTCCATATATTTATGACATTGACATTTTTATAAACAGATAGTATATTTTATCTTGTTCTCATCGGTTTTCTACTACCTTTCTTTAATTCTTGTATTTACGTACGGTTTAATAAGAACCTTTCCCTCCTCCTCCTCCTCGTCGTTTTTGTCGGCCGTCAACCGCTTCGTCAGCGGCTTCACCGGTTCCATCACCGTCTCATTCTCTTCATCACTGCTGTTATCGAATCTGATTCTGTTCTGTTTTTCTAGCTTCATCACCATTTCTTCTTTCACTCCCGTTTTTATTGAATCCGGTTATTTTCTACTTCTCCGGCTTATCGTCGTTTTCAGTGGGTCATTATAGTCATGATTGATTTCAATTGCATTACTAAAGTTATGGTCTAGGCCCAAAATAGCCATTAACGTTACAGTTTAGTATTGAATATACCACTGACCGTTAAAAACCTAACAACAAATATGAAAAGATGTTAGTTTTGAAATTTTGGGATACTTACGTAATTTTTAATAAGTTTTAGGAACTGTGTACAATTTACCATTTTCATTTTTTTGTGTGGTAATCATCTTTATCATTCACTAGATCTACCACTGGTCTCTTAAAAAATAATATTCAAATTAGTTATAGAATTCTAATACTATAGATAACCTGAACTTCAATCAAATGAAATTCATTCATTCAATATCGATATACTTCTAGCTAATCATTTGCTTCTTAATATTACAATTTTTTTATTTACAAATAATGATATCCAATGCTATTGCCTCTAACATCGCCTTCGTCATCAGTGGTAGATCTAATGATGACTGATACAATGACTAACACACAAAATAAATAAAAATAACAAATTACACAAAGTTCTTGAAGTTTATTAAAAGTTGCATTATTATTCCAATATTTCAAAATCAACAATTTCATGCATTTACCATTAGATTTTTAACGGCTAGTACCATATTCGGTACCAAACTGTAATATTAGTCAAGGTTGTTAAAATCGTGATTCTAATCATAGGATCGCACGATCCTAACTTAGGAAATCTTATCAAAACGTTGTAGGATTAAAGACATGGTATGATCGTGGTAAGATCGCAACTAGAATCGTAGGATCGAAAAATCCTACCAATCCTACTTGCGTATTGTATTGATTTCTTATGAGTAAAATTTATGGATTATCTATAATATTTAATTATCATTCTGTTTTCATCCCTTATCTATTAAATATTCTGTTTTAATCCTAAACCTACTAAAAATGTTCTATTTTGGTTCTAAACATATTAAAAACATTTCATTTTAGTCTCCAATTGAACAAAATTTGTCAACTCAATGTAACTGCTTGATAGCAACTTTTTAAAGTATAATTGAAATTATCTGATAACTGTCATACAGTGAATTTAATATGTATAATAATAATTTTTACATTTAATGGACATTCAAATTATAAATTTGTTTTCTCTCTATAAATTGAACTTATTTCATTCTAAAAGAAGAAACTACTAATTTAAATTATCTATTAATTGTAAAAAATTATTATAAATTTTAAATTTACTAGAAATCAATTACCAAAGATTTAAATTAGAATTTTTAAAGCTTATGTCAGACAATTATTTTGAGATAATTGATTTCATCTTTTAAGGACCAAAGTAAATCAATTTTAATAGGTTTATAGCCAAAATATAACATTCAATAGGGTAAGGAAAAATTATAGACACTGTACTCTCTTTTATTTGTCAATGATATGTTTGTTTATGAATTTCTTTCAAACTTGTGTTGACTATTGTGTTGGTTATGTTGATGTATACTCTTTATTTAAAGCTTGAACTTTACTTGTATTGTATCAATAATTGTATTATACCATTGCTATAATATTTAAAATTTACTTGACTTTTTAATATAATTAGTTTTTTACATAAATTATATTATTGAGATAAGAAATTTTAATTTTTTGGTAGGATCTTACGATCTACAATTCAATCCTGCATGATGAAAACAATCTTGGGTAGGATCCTAATGCTGACTACCTTGATATTAGTAGCCAATTTGAACCCAAATTATAGCTTTAGTGAAGTAATTGAAACCACTTAAATCTCTAGTGACTAAATCAGTCCCGATCCATAACTATAGTAACTTTTTATTGGAACTTTTCCCATTTATTTTTTTTTTTGGGTCAAGCTCAGTTGTGGAAGTGCTCAACTATGGCTGGGGTCGTCAGATCTAAGACCGAGAGTCACCAGTCACAACTGTGACTGGCTCGAGTAGGCGATGGATGGATGCATCCCCCCCCCTCTCTCTCTCAAACAATAGATCAAAAATTTAAGATTTAAGTCTTGTTTGGTATTAATGACTAGCTTAGAGTTTAGAAAAAAACTATTCAAACATATCTTTTAATTTTTAGCTTTAATAGTTTAATATCTACTATAAGAAATTAGTCAAAACTTTAATGCTAATTATAAGAATTTTTTTTCCAAATAGGACCTTACAACAGTTGATGAGAAAAGTTAAAGGTCTAGAACTACTATTTTATGATTTAATTTAATGTTAATTTGTGTCACATTGTCATTTTAGGTTAGAGTAAATGCTGAAATTGATGGAGATGAATCGATTACGCGTGCCATAAAAAAAAAGGAATTTTAATAGTACAATCTAAAAATTTAAAATTTATTTAGGACAAGAAAATAAGTTAAATAATCTATTGTGAAATTTTCTAGAAAAAAGAAATGTAGAGTAATGGTTGATAGCGTCGTTGTAGAAAGTGACCAATGTCTGTAAATCACATGAATCACGAATTGCAGACAAAACAATATTTAGTTGTTCCATACTGTACCGGGTGGCACGACGCCTCCCACAGTCCCACTAGCTGTTTCTTATCTTGCAGCGATAATAATTCTGATGGGTACACTTTTGTCGAAAGAACAAAGAAGATCGAGCGACTTAAATAATTGTAGAATACATACAAACTTTTAGACATTGGTCCCTACCCTACAGATTTACTCGTGCACTTGGAAAACCTGCAGCAGAGAGCTTAATTTATATCTGATGGGAACCTGCAACGTCACAATGAACCCGCAGCTGTTCGATTTCCTTGTTGTACATTTGAACAAGACCCATAATTTCACGAGTTACTTCAGTTACAACAACAAAATTTACTGCTAACCTAGGTTTTGGCTGTTTGAGGAGGTTGTATGATCAAGGAGGTATTTTACTTTCACATGTTTGTTCAGCCAGCATCACAATTGCAAAATCCTAATTTGGCATCTGTACATGATTTTTCCAGTTAAATTATATCAAACTGGACGAGCGAAGGTTCTCAACTGTTGACAGAAGCGAGGAGTTCCCTTCACATGCTTCCTTCAGCACTTCAAACCTTTCATCCATTTTGCTCTTATGCAGCAGAACGCCTCTGGTCTGCTCTGTTGGACAAAGCTTTTCGTATTGAATGAACTTGAGCATCATTCCCTGCATTATCATCCAAAAGAAAAACAAAATCAACAGCTGAAGATTCACATGAAATCGGTTAGGCTGAGCCTGCACTGGGTGTGTTATGATTTTGAATGAGGTGGAACAAGTCGAGCAGCAGTTATCGCGTGTTTCACCATTACAGAATACAAGCAAGAGTGTGCATTGTCAACACAGAGAAGAAGGGCTATTAGTCTTACAATACATATCGAATAATGCTGCACTGCCAGCAAACCTTTGTCGACATGGAGTGATGGTCACAAGTATAAGTGTCTGCCATAAATTCTAAGAAACTATCTACTTGACATGAACAACATGAGATTTTATATGCAGTTAGCTACATAATTGCATACCTCATGCTGACTTTTCCTGGAATAGTCTCGCAAAAGATGCTTGGCAAGCTTATTCCGAAGTGTCAACTTGTCCTCTGAACTAGTGAAGAAAATGAAAGATGAAAGGTGGTGCAAAACCAGCGCAAAGGCCATTGATCTTAGAGCTGCAGCTTTGTCAAGTGCCCCAGAAACCCAAGAATTCATGTAAGCCTCTAAGATGCTTTCATTTTCCTGCGGGAGGAACAAATGTTAGATTTCTCATAATTTAGTTACAACTCCTGTGAAGGATCATGTCTCATCTCTTTGAACTAAAGAAAGTATGTACAGTTAGTCTACCCATTCATGAAGAATCTTTCCAGCTTCTTTTATTGATGAACAAAAAAGAAAAAGGAAACGGCCTGTACTAATTCATCATTTCTGCATTTTACTTAGGCTGGACTCTGGTAAATGTCAGACTATTACAATGTAAAGAAACATTTTACATGTTTCGCCCAAAAATAAGAGCCTTCATGTACTGAAAAGAAAAAGTGAACCAGTTCAAGAATATGATCTACAAAAGCTTTACTTGCACAATATAATTATACATAACTAGCTTAGAGAAATTAATACCTCAACAGGTTCTAGGTAGCCTTCTGCCTCTCCATAGCATTTTTCTATGGGTGGAAGAAGCTCAAGAACATGAGCGTTGGACAAGGTCTTCCAGGCAGCAAGTCTTAGAGGAGATTCAGTACAACGATGCAAATATAATGCTACTTGCCGACCGTACAATAGATCACCATATGAGACAGCTGCATACTGCTCCACAAGAGTCTCAATAAAGGTAGTGTAGCTCTCATGGATCACAGACTGAAACACCAGAAACTCCAGGTCATGATCCTTTGCGCCTTCTGCAGGTAAATCTAAGGATTTCTTTGAAGTGATTTTGAGGACTCTTTCAGACCACACCTCATCCAGGCGCTGTCCATAAAACTCTTGTAAAGACTCGTACACATCCCTACTCCTGTCCTCTTCAAGCACATCCATTCCAACTAGCAATATAACAGATAAAGAATGAACTTTCCAAACCAATGGAACATTATGAACAGGAGAGGCCATATCACTTGTCAAAAAAAAGGGAACAGCTTCAATGCCTAGAAGAAAGAACAGTCCTGCTTTAGCAACCTCAATTGCACAGTTTGGATCTTGCACAAGGTTCTGCAAATCAGAGGCTCTTCCGAAAGCAGTATTTTTGCTGTCACACAAGGTTGAGATTGGACTCAAAAACCAGTGATTAGGTAGTGGCAATCTCTGATGAGCCCACTCTAGTGTCAAGTAAGTGCAATAATGATTTTCACTTGCTGTACTTGTGGTGTCCAAGTCCTCTGGTATGGTTTCTAGAGAAACACTACCATTTGAAGTTCTGTTGCCACTGATGGCTCTTGATTTCTTCTTAGACAACCATCGGTTTCTGAAATGAGAAGCTAAGGTGTTACTCATGAGCACATACTCCTCTTCTCCATATTTCCATCTGAATAATGTAAACCTCTTGCTCGATTGAAGAAGATGGGAAATACAGAGATCAAGGACATTCAGAGAAGGCACTTGAAGCATAAAATCCACTGCTTTCTCAACTATCTCCCTATCCCTTGGGCCCGCAACTAAACATAACCTCAGAGCAGAACTAACCTTTTGAACATTAAAGGTCCTTTGCTCATCTCCAGATAAAGCATCCGCAGACACAACTTGAAAGATTTCCAGTAACTGAATGAGCAACCTAGAATCTGTTTGTGCCAATACAGAAGTTATTGACCAAAATCCCCCTCCTGAAGCACCCCATCCAACTCCAACCCCAGGAGCAGGGCCGCCTCTGCCAAATGTTTCAACACACTGCAGACCACCCCACTCAGATGTGACCAATTTATCAAAAACATCGAACAAACATCTAAATTCAGCCAGAGAATTTTCCAGTATACCTCCTGCAAGTATGTTGTCTTCTCTCAGGAAACTGCTTCCACTGGAAGGAAGAGAGGTTCCAGCTCTGGCTAATTGGATCAGGCTGTTAACGGAAATGACAACCTTTAATAAATGATGGATACAACATGCTGATGCCAATGCCACATCAAGTTCTCTTTGCTGCCTTAGACAGCATAGCTCCTCCATAAAAGAGGTGCTACCAGAAAGATTCTTTCCATAACTTAGGCCATCCACTCCTGCAGAGCTCAAAAAGCCACTTCTAATGATTTCAAGTCCCATTCTGGGCACAAATTCTGGCAACCATGGTATAGATTTAACATTTTTTTCCTCTGGAGTCACTCTTTGAAGCACTGTATGAAGCATGCCCAAAACAGCTGAAAACACCCACAGCAATGATGCCAGGGAAGAATCATGGAACAGAACATTCTCTCTGATTTGATTTTTTGAATTAAATATTGTAGTCTTCAATAACACCCACTTCATGGCCAAATCAATCATAGGACCAACATGGCTCCAAGACCAGTTCTCTGCGCTCTCATTTGCAGACTCTTGAGTTTCATCACTGGGAAAATTCTGAGAACAGAAATTTGGGAGTCTTCCAGCCAATTCCTCAAGAACAAGGTATGCCTCTCTAGAAACAGAAGCAAAATCAGTTAAAAGATCACTATCTAAAAGTTTTTCAAATGATGGTGGAGTCAGCCATAAGCACAAGGCTGGAAAAATGTGGGAAAAGTCGGACACACAATAGCCATTCTGAATACAGACTTTCCAGAATCTTAGTTGTTCAACTGTTAGTGATGATAGAAGTTTAAACTTTTCCCTTCCCAACTTCAGCAACTGGTCCAGGAATGAGGGATTCTGGTACAAATTCCATGTCACAGCATGGAAACTCCGATCCTCTATAAGCTTTAGAAAATTCCTCTTCTCAGATTGTGCCAAGACCTGTTCAACATGAAAAGAGAGCACAAAACACTAATATCATTTACCATAATATTAAGTTGTACATCCTGACATTAAGAAAAGCGACAAGGACTGTATCAAACAATTCAAGCAGATGCAAAAATTTCTTGTGGATACATATAGAAATTCAGGTGTACCCTTAGAAGGCGAACAGTTTTGATTTTCGAGGGATAACATTCCATATCATTGTTCTGGGTAAACCTCTGCACAACATGCTCAACAAGTCTTTGGCACTTTAATATTGCATTGGCACATGTTGGTGAATGTCTTGCTATGGCAACCAGTATAGAAATCAAGCATTCTTCTAGTGACACAGTTAGCTCCATCTGACGCCATTAAAAAACACACATATCAGGAAAATATAGCATCAAAAGATTTGGGAAGAAAAGGCATAAATCATTGGTGCCATCCATAACAGTTGAAAAAAAGCTATAGACATGCAGCATTTGATGTATGCTGATGATCATTTTTACTTCTTTCTTTTTCTTTTTAAGTAGTAAAAAGTTCACATGTTTAAGTCAGCAGGTCAGAGGAAGGGTTTATATTATGTCAGGTAGCTCCACCCACAGCCAATGGCTTTCAGTTGGATACTAAAGGGATTGTTGAGCAGAATTTATCAACGTTTTTGCACTCACCTCCAAATGATAGCGTATATTTAAAAGAATTCCCATCCTAACCAAACCTGCAACAAAGTCCTGTTCAGCCACAAAAAGATCATCCTGAATTGTGTGCTTCCCTTCTGTATCATCGTCAACAGCATCGGCAACAGGAAGGATATTTGAAGGTTTGACATTGTACTTCCAGAATCCACCTCGAAGAAAGCCAACATCAATTCCTGGTTTACTTCGGAATACAGGTGCAGTATATATGGCTTTTCTGTACATACCCGTTTTCTGTAAGAAATGAAGTTAACATATCCTCAATACATGCTACCTTTGACCACATGAGCACACATAGATCACCTGGCAAGCTAAAATGAACAGAACTCTACCTCTGACATATCAAAGAAGCTCTCATTCAAATCATAGTTCAGTATTCGTTGAATAAGTCTGGCACATGCTAGAACAACAGCATCATTGTTGTCATCAAGAGACAGCCTACAGATGATAGAGAGAAACAGAACCAGTCGAAGCTCCAAGACAATAACAGCAAGAAATGAACTTCCATAGAGATAATATTTAAAAATATAAAAGGTAACCATGTAAGAATCTCTAGAAAAAGTACGGGCTTAGGAAGGCATAGCGCAAATTTCTTCAACTGGACCAGAACCTTGAGACTGGTAGAAGGGCAATTCCACTGCTTCCGTTTAATGCATTATTTCAACTCTGTTGATTTCTCACTCAACTTGTATATCAATTGAAACTCTACCATTTAAGTAGCCCAAAAGGCATTCTTAATATTTTTTTTAGCCATTTAAGTGTAGGTAGAGTGTAAGCATTTAAATGACATTGATTCTGGACAATTGAAAAAGAACAGAGCCAAAGACATTCAAAATTGAAAATCTTAGTGCAAAATCATGAACTTCCACCAACCAAAGCTAATATAACAAAAAATCAAATTACACGCTGGACTCATTAACAGAGTAGCTGCCTTAAATTGAAAAACATAACTTGCTTCTGTTCAGCTTTTAAACAAGCTTCTTTCAGACCACAAAATCTGCCATACAAAATTAATAAACAGTAGTATTCATAGCAATTACCTTAATGACAGAACAAGTTCAGGTTCTGGGCCAAGTGCGTAAGACCAAACTGCTTCCCAGTCAACAGCCTTAGCATCCCTATCACATGTGTTTAGGGTATATCCAATTTTGTTTTTACCAATATTCTGTATTGCTTTATCGAGAATAGATGCTAGGAGATTCAATGCCAGAATTCGCTGTCCTGAAACCTGAATTCAGAAAGGGACAAAAACAAGAGGGGGGGAGAGGGGGGGAGAGGGGTGGTCAGGGCAAAATTAAAACAACAAAAATTAAAACAACAATAATACATACGAACACCATCACTAGTCAAAATGCGCTAGAAAGCAAAAATAAGAGAAAAAAAATGCCTAATCTACCAAAACTATCTCATTAATGAACTGAAGAAGTATTAAACTATATTCAGCTTGATAAATCAGATGATAGGGCAATATAACACTTGGGTTGGTGCAATTCATGTATTAACTTCTCCAATAACACACTATTTGTGAGACATAATATGATATGACAATCTTACCACACTTCGAGTAAGAGCAACTGCTTCTTTGATTGTGTAACCTGCTGCACCAGGATCCCCCTCAGTTCGCAAGATGTCCCGTTCAGCTACACTGTCAACTGTAGCCATTTTCAATACAGGAGCTTCGCTAGCTGTACCACAAATACATAATGACAAACTCTTGTTAGTAAAGAGGGGGGGGGGTAATTAGCTGCTTTGCGACGCACTCAAACTGTATATCAGTTGCAGAATGTGATCAAGGTTGCTCAAATTATCAATTGTATAATTCCTTAAGGATAGATTTTTTACATTGCAGGCAAAGTTTGTTTTTTAAACTAGCCTATAAATGCCAAGCCTTTAAACAGTCAGCCCTCAGAGTGACAAATAGCATACAGAATCATAGATATTTGCAAATTTCCATTAAGCAATGGGTAGAATCCTATTCAGGAGTCCTTGTAAAGAAAGTCATTTCACACATCAGAGTTTTCTCGGGTTAATCAAATAGTTCCTTGTGTGCAATCATCAATCAGAACAAAATAAATATAAGTGGCAGGAAATGAGAGATATCATCTGACCACCAATATAACCAGTAAAAATTTCAAATTTATCAGATGGTTGAAAAACTAAATGTGGTACCTATGGATATATAAGTGGCATTTCTTGTTTCTTTTGTACATATAAATGAGTTTCACAGTCAAGAAAACTGGAAATAATAAAAATTGCCTTACTCATCTCAGGAATCTGTGCATAATCCTTTTCAACTACATTCCCATCCAAGGAAAACCTAAATCCCCTAACTGCCTCAACTCTTTCAGTCCAAGTATTCCAGTAACTGTTACTCTGTGGGACTAAATTCTTCCCCTTGCCACTGTTGAGGTGACTTGTTCCATCATTTGAGGTACTTGTTGCCACCACTTGAGGCTTATTACTTTCCATGTTCAGAGAACCCGTTCCACTGCTTGTCACACTCTTGTTTTCTGTTAGATTCAACTCTCCATCCATAACCTGATTATAGCTTGGAAGCTGTTTCCTTTTCAACTTCTCATGGCCCCTCTTTCTAAGCAATTCTAGCAATGCAGGATCCATTCTCTCCATAATCTCAGCATTTGCTTGCGCTATTTCTTCAGTTGACATGCTCTGCAATCGCGCGCGATTTTCAGCATCAATTTCATCCTCAAGAGATGTGGGTACTGGTTCATCCATGACGTTGAACTTTGTTGGTACTGTAGGTGCCTCAGAAATCAACTGTTTTTCAGCAATATCACGATGGAACATGAGATTTGCCATTGGTTCATTCTTCAAGCCACCTTGGCTGTCATCTCTGGCAGTTTGATGCAGACTCAATGGATATGATTTGTCTAAGCCCCTGCCAGTGATGAAACTACTGCCTGAGCTACTAGTGACAGCTTCCTCAGTCCTTGGCAAAGGTCCGGAAGAATCTAAATTCCACCGCCCATCCACCTCCATAGTAGCTAGAACATTCTCAGATCCTACCGAGGGGTCACTTGATGTGCTTTTCTTACCTGCAATTCCAATTTCTCTTCCATTCTTCTCTGCTCTTTCAGTCCAGCATAACTTTACTCCTCCCTTCTCCTTAGTCATGGAAGAATCATGACTCTGAGTTAGCTCTTTCCTCATGCTAAGATCCAAGCCTTTCTTCTCCTTCCTGTGTATTGGTTTAGCAAAAGCTGCTATAGAATTAATTTCAGTGAATTCAGCATTGTCTTTGTCATCATGTGCCCCCTCCTCCCTGTCCTCCATAGAATCCTTTCTAGTGCCAATTGGATCCCAGTGCTGTGAGATCAAAATCAACGATAAGTGAACAATACTTGGCCGCTTTACAATAAACTGAAGGTACAATCAAAGCAGAACTAATACAAATTTGAGTTAAAAGGGAATCGGGGGAAAAAAAAAAAGAAGAAGAAGAAACATTTATGGAAGCTATCCATGCAAGCTGACATTAAGTTCATCTCTTGCTACGCACTCTGAAAGTGAAGCAACCAAACCAATTAGAGGCTGGCAGCAAGAGAAACAAGCTTTCTATTTTGATCTAGAACTATGCCTGGTCCAGTAACCATAGAGCAAAAAAGAAAAAGTGACAAAGAAGGGTGATCAAGAGATCAAGATGGGAGGCGCTCACGGGTCCATGAGAGCGGTGACGAGGGACGGGAAAAGGGAGGACTGTGGGCTTGGGAGGCGTAGTGGGACTGGCATTGTTCGGCGAGGAAAAGTCGCCCTTCTCGACGATGCTGCCAACTAAGAAGGACGCCTCGTTTTCGCCAATAGTCCCGAATAGCTTGGACTCTGTGGAAACCGCCTTTCTACTACCTCTGCCGCTGCTCTGCTGCTCCTCCATGGCCAACAATTTCAGGTCTCACTCGAAACGTGTTCGGCGCTGGCGGTAATGAGTTTGCGCGATGGTTTGAGGTTTTGGGCTTTCAACTTAAATGGCAAGCCTTTGATCCCTTCGACAAGTTCCCTTCCCAGTTCCCACCCCTACGGCCCTACCTCCTCAGAAAAAACTTTTCAATGGTTAAAATTCCAGAATACGCTTTAACTATGCAGAGAAAATGAATTAAGGTATCCAGTTTTCGATATAACCAACTAAAGACCTTTGATAAGTCGTAGTTGGGCCTTATTACATGTACTCAACCATCTCAAGTTCTCCAATCCATTTCAGTTTTTTTATTTGAGTTTGACATAAATATATTTATATCATTATTTATTTTTAAAAAAAATTATATTTAAAGACTATGATTCTTACAGTTTTTAAATATATTTTTTAAAAATTAATAAATAATAATATAAATAAATTTGAGTCAAATTGAAAATTAAAAACTGTAATAGAACATAAAACTTAGAAGGAAGAAAAAAAATATTTAGAGTGTGGATATAATTTTCACCGATTGTGCGAACACTTCTCATTATATTGCCCCTAAAGATGGTCGTACTAATATTGCAAATCAACGTTCATATGATACGATGGAACACCTATCCAATTTGTTTCTCCTATTCACCAGGCCATCTTTCTTTTGTCCCTTGCGATTTTTTAAATTTTCTCACTAGTATGGGAGAAAAATAAATAAACAGCTCAAGTTTAACTTAAGTTCAGTTTGATTTAGAGCTTATTCGTTACTTATTCAAACTGTTACCAAGCAAAGTTTAAAAAAAATTTTAAAATCAATGTATAATTTAAACAAAGCTCAACTCACTTATTCCTCAATTTAGCTAACCTTGATTTTAACTTTTTACATTGATTTAAGAGAACAACTTGAGCTCAAACAGTTTAAATCTCTTATATAGCTTGTTCATATTTTCTTCAATCTTTTTTTATGAATTTTTTTCAATGTAAATATGAATAAAATATCATGTTCAATAGATATTTCAAGTAAAAAAAAAAAAGGAAATTAGGATCTTTAATTGGTCCGGAGGCTTAAATTGAACACCAAGCATAAATCCATTTTTGGCCCTTAAACTTAAATGACTCGAACACTTGACCTCCTTAACTTAGAATCACTCTAACTCGCCTCCTTAACTTTTAAACACGAGACACTTTACCCCTTATTCCCCCATGTGCGAATCACATGATGCTTTTAACCGTAATGCCATCTGCTCCGTTTATTGGTTGAGGTTTCCATGTCATTGTTTGTTCTTGGTACGGGACCTTCCATTCGCAGCAACATGTGCCCCTATTTGAAATCTATTTTGTTGTGATGTAGGGAGGTCATCATCCATTTCTAAAGAAATTTCAGAACTCAACTAAAAGATTCTGATATTCTCAAGAACCACCCAAGTCAGGATGGCAATGAGACATGGTATATAACTCAACTCACCACTACCATCTGAAATATCATAGTCCATTGAAGGTCCTTCAAGGAAGCTTCATTGTGATCTTTAGAACACTTTGAACAACCTTGAGAACTAACAAGCAAGCAAATTATTTATCCAGAGTGATAATCCACCTGATATGTCATACAAATCTATGGAAAATTAAAATAAAAATAGCAGCAGTAAAATTCAACCAGAAAAGGGAAACCACAGTTCATCAAGATTTATGAGCAAACTCAAGAAAAACATACAAAACAACTACACAGTAATCATAATGGTTTGAGGAAACAATTAAGGAACCACAACAATATATAGCTGATGCTTTTGAGTTCTGTTATGTGTAGAATCATGGACTCAACTAACATAGAGGATTAGATGTTAGGACTATTGACTATTATCATATGGAAAAGAGATAAGAAGAGAAAAAAAACAGAGACAATGTTGGAGCATGTTGAGCAGCTGCAATTACAAATATGCAAAAAGGGCCCTGAATATCTAGAACATGAATTACATTCATCCAACAAAAGTATAAAATGATTCAATTACAAACAAATATTGTAGGTAAAAATAAACCCAAATTCATTGAGACCTAGCAATCAATCGACATTGCAACACTAGTTTAGAACTAAGCAATCAAACTACCAAGCACAATCATGCGAACAAATTAGCATATAAGCATTGTATATAGTGATTCTATTACAAACAAGCACCAAACCATCGAATTCAAAGTTCTCAATCTATTTATTTTTATTTAAGATGGTTTGGAGGAAATATACAACAACCTTAGCATTGAAGGAAACCATCTATCATTCTTACTCAATATTGCCGATTTGAATAAAACCAGCTTCTAGATAAAGAGAACCCAAATGAAAATCACCCAAATCGCTTCTTCTTGTGCTCTGCGTTCTGTTTTGCTTCTGTGCTTCATGATATCACATGAACAACATGGCAGTATTTAGCAAGAAGCACAAAATGGAGCAGACGCTTTTAGGGCTAAAAGCATCACGTGATGCACACATGAGGGAAAATGGGGTAAAGTGCCCCGTGTTTAAAAGTTAAGGGGGCGAGTTAGACTGATTCCAAGTTGAGGGCGTTAAGGGTTCGGATCGTTCAAGTTCAAGGGCCAAAAATGGCTTAGGCCAAAAATGACTTACCTTGCAAGAAGTTCCTCCACTGGTCACCGCTGCATATTTGTTTTCTACTCGATTCTGTCGTCCCTCTCCCTTCCTCCATTTCCCGAGATTACTCATTCATGGCGGATTGGACCCTGCTCCCGAAAGAACTCCTAGACCTCATAGCCAAACGCTTGGCTACTCCTTTCGACATCGTTCGCTTCCGCTCCATCTGCTCCGCCTGGCGGTCCTCCGTCATCTCCCCAAAACGCCGTCCTTTGCCGCCTCGTTTCCCGGTCCTTCCCGACGATGGGGTCTCCGACATCTCCTTCGGTTTCTACGTCTCCAAGCGCACCGTCTTTCTCCTCGGATCACCCTCGGGCGACCCTCTTCCCCTCTGGTTGATCAAAATTGAAGATGTGCCCAACGGGAAGATACATCTTTTGAACCCTCTCTCGAGAGACCCCTTTCACTATCTACGGGGGCGATCTGGTTCTCCGCCGGATAACTTTCCCAAGGTATTGAATTTATTGAACATTCGTGTTCTCGAACTGGGGCAAGAATATGTTATCCACTACATGAATTCGGTGGGAAGTCTTTATATGGAGAAAAGTGCCTTGTTGAGTTTGGGAAATGGTTCTGATTTTGTGTTACTTACTATTCATGTTTCTGGGAAGTTGGCGATGTTCAATTCTGGTGATAGGAGGTGGATTATTAGTAAGGACATGCCATCTCCCTACGATGACGTTATACTATATGATGGGAGTCTTTATGCTGTCGACAACACGGGCCAAACTGTGCTCGTAGGATTGGATTTCGATATGAGTGTTATTTCAGAGCCTGTGTTTGGGGGAGACAAGAAGTTTTTGGTTGAATCAAGGGGTGAGTTATTGCTGGTTGATATGTATTTGAGCATCGAAGCAGCTGAGGCTTCTGGCTCAGGATCTAGTTCCAGTTTCCCGGAGGAGTATTTTGAGACTCTTGCTCACTATATGAAAGAGAGGACAGTCAAGTTCAAGGTTTTCAGGTTAGATGAAGGCGAGAAGAAGTGGACAGCTTTGGATGGTCTCGGTGATCGTGTTTTGTTTTTGGGTGATGATTGCACATTTTCCACATCAGCTGAAGATTTGGGCATCTGTAAAGGGAATTGCATAATTTTTGCAGACAATTTCTTGGTTGGGGAAGAAAGTGGATCATTCGAGGGCTGTGAGTCTCGTGATATAGGTTTTTTTGATTTGGAGAGTGGTTCTATAGGACCATTGCCAAAGTTTCCTGAATACTCAAAGCTGTTTTGGCCACCTCCTGTGTGGATTTCTTCCTCAGCAGTTCCAGTAAGTGCTTACGATCACAAATCTAAAAGAAGAAAGAGTTTGTAATCGTGTCTTTAATTGAATGATCTTATCTGTAGCTTCATATTTTCTTTTTTCTTTTTCTCAATGGACATACCCTTGGATGTGTTCTGAAAGTCTTGTTGCCTTCATTCAGCAGTCTCGGTGAATTTGAGTGAATTGCAATCTGTATATTCTGCCTTTTTTCCAGTTCTGTAGTGAGCTTAAAGTTACATATGGGAGCCAAGCATCCAAAATCAAATATCGGATTCTACTGTCATCTTTATGCAATTTAGAAGAACTTTTGACATTATTTATTTGGTAATTGAATGTGTTATTTTCCTGGGGTGTCAATTGTTACCGGATTTAAATCTCATACGTAAAACCTATTCAAGTTACCACCAGAGCATTCTAACACACCTGGGTGGATTGTAGTTGATTTATGATATTGGGTCTTTCCGTTGATATTCAAATACTGGAATAGTCAAGTCTGAAAGCATCTATTAGCCGTGCCTCAGTATAAATTCAAATGCAGGTTTTATTTGCCATTACGGTTGCATTCACCCCAACTAAAACATAAGCATTTATTATTGCTTATTTTCAATTTTCCTTCGTTTTCTTTTTGTTTTTTTTGGAACCAATTTCATTTGAAAACTAATACTCTATTTAGCTAATAAGCACTTGGATCATATTTTTTGTGCAAAATAATTAATTTTTATTAATTTTTTCCTTACCTGGATTGAAAAAGGAAAAGTAAGGAAAAATTAATGAAAAAATGTCTACTTTTTTATGGGCTTCTTAGGTTGTAGTGTTCCAATTGTATACAAGTTGAGCAAGTAATCACTAATAATCACCTTTCAATAAGCTGAATTGCATGTGTTAAGACTGGTTATTGAATTGTGATCTTGCTGTGCCCTTTTTAGTGGACGTTGTAGTTTTATCAGCTGAAGTGGGAAGAATGCTGTCTGAATAGACGAATCCTCAAGCCCTAGTGCATCTGTTAATTGCGGCTTTTTGCCTGAAGATAGTTCTTCATTTTGGGCAATAGAAAACTAAACTTGTTGAAGCAGTTTATGATTGTTTCGAGTTTGTCTAATTTGTCTACATTAGTAAGCAGATGTTAAGTAATCATGATATGTTGTGAGTATTGTCAGTTATCATACTAATAGTTTTTTTCTTGTCATTGCTTTGATGATATTCCTGCATGTTTTATTGTTAATTCTAATGGTTTTTGTTGGTCGCTGCATGTCTTTTGCTGCAATCTGAATCCAACTCTTTTTCATTTCTGTTGTAGTTGGAATGTTTTGGCCAACAGGAAATAAGTAGGCCTTACATTTTTGATCTTTTGAGCACTGTTTCAGTTATGTGAGTTGGGTTACCAAGATTAATGTTCTCTGAATTTTGTTTCAAATGATATATAACATGGGCGCTGATCTTGGAAATGATACAGGTGCAGAATCTCATAGAAGAACTGGCCTTGTAAAGATGTTGTACATGAATCATGGTACTAGGGCGAGCATGGTGTTAGATGGGCCACATAGGGGGACCTCTCCGGTTAATCTGATTTGAAGAATTTCTGTTAATTATTCTTTCTTTAAAAAGAAATATATATTTAAAAATGAATTTCTGTTCATTTGTCCAGTTTGGCTTGCTTGCCTGAGAAGTAAGCACTCTATTGGCTCAAGCCGTTTTTCTTGGTCACAAAGCTGCCACTAGAAAACCTGTGCCAACTACAGACCATTGTGATCCTGCATCCTTGAGAACTCGAGTAGAGCAAAAATGGTATCTTGTTTTCTTGACAAAGAAGCCAGTTATTTGCTGTTCTGTAGTTCTGATCAGCTTGGATCTGCCTGATCAACCCCACGAATTATACTGCAAATGGCTTATCTTGCTGTGCTCTTCCTATGTCAGCTTTAACAGACTAGCAACTGCCACTGTTAGCTTTGATCTTCGGAGTTTCTAGTTTTAATAATGACTCTGTGGTGCATTTATTGTAGTAAAGGTCTCTTGGTGATTCTTAAAATTCATCTCCTTTTCTCTGGGTTGTGATCCCAAGAGTGTAATGTTGAAGTCGAACATTGCGACATCCAAGGGGAAAAGGACGACCTGATTAGAGGATATGTTGCAATAGTAAAACATTAAACATAAAAAGGCTTCGAATTTGTATATTTTCTGCATAAATATAAAGCAAGGGAAGAGGAGAGCGAAGCCTTAAAGCTTGAACTTTATGATAAAAATTAGTTAGTGGTTAATTGTTAGGCTAAAGCTTGCTGCTGTTTTTCAGAGAGTTGACAGTAATACGAAGCTGTCCTTGGCTACCATCGCTTCAAGAAATTGCGGACAAGACAATGTAAGTAAGGGCTTGGATCTCAACTTAAGATAGTTCAAGACGCAGAACTCAGTCCATATCGATTACTTGCGAACGGGGAAAGGCTACAGTTTTGTACTGAATTCTCTGCTCACTAAGTGGTGGACCTTTCGCAATGTTTGCCCGTTGAATCCCTCTCTATGCCCACTTGAAACTTCCAGGCAGCTTTTTATGATGTTGGATTGCTGGTTGTTGGGTAGACAAATGCTTTACATGAAGCTATTACAATACATTTCCTTGTCAAAGTTAAAGCTAACGGTTGCAATTGACTATTGGTCTTCCAACCTTCTTTTGCAAAGATCAATTGGTTGAGACACTAGGTACAGGCAAACATTGATAAAGAACTACCAAATTAAAATCATAGCACGTCAACTGCTGACTGAAACTTAACAACTAAAGCTAATATCAAAAATTTAACATATACCACTACTCCTAAACGATATACACAGAGTCGGCTACTGAATTCTCTACCCGTCTCCATGACCTGCGCAATTTCAATTTAGTATTCACAGAACACTGCAACCGGAATTTTGCTTGGGCATCATTAAGAGTCAATCTCTCTCAGGAGCATCTCCAGACGCTCGTCTAGAACTAAGGTTCCCAGTATATGACCATACCTTGTCAAAATCAGCTGGAAGTAATTTCTCGTGCCTCCAGCCAGATGCCTCCTTGAGACAGTCGCTCTTTGTAGATGCAGGTGTTCTTACTGGACTTCCTGTCACGGGGGTTGAAGAACAATAGGTTGGGGTTCCGAAAGGACTGGCATAAGGAGTGTGCTGAACAGAGAAGGGACTAGGAGATATTTGCTTCTGGATGGGAAGACCACCTAGACCTCCCCTGCCAAAGAGGGGCACCGATTCTTCAGCAGCACATCGCTTGATAGAATCATCGACATATAGGACATCATCTATCCTAGCCATGATGTTGAAGGCCAAACTCTCCATCACTCTTGAGTAGCTTTCAAGAATCGACTGGCCAACATCCTGCATTGTGAAAAGGAAAAAGATGACTGTTCCATCATCATGTAATGTGTATATATTGATCCGAATACTTGCTCCACAACATATAAGAGGAATGAGGATACATAGCAAGACAGATACGTACAATGTCCTGACAACTTGGAAATGTCTCTGTATGCTCAGAAAATGTTTGAGCACAATCATTTGATATTGCACATTCCATCAATTATCATTTCTTCCCCCTGGCTAAATGCTCAGCCCAACAATTCTAGCTGATCTAATAATCTTAGATTTTTCTTGTCATTCTATTAATTGTTATCTTGTGCCTTCTTGCTTGCTCTCTTCCATTCACATTTTCTATTGTCAGAAAAATGAGAGTTATAAGGAAACGTCCAACTTGTTATTTTTCCAGAACCATGTCCTTAAACCACTAAGTTACATCTGATTTACAGCTCTGTTAGTTACTAAATGAAATCCATCTTTTTTTTTCGGCCTTGAATGAACTTCATCTTATGAAGTACTTAAAATTCCAGTCCATAACTAACACACAGATGGTGGTAGATTACCTTGTTGTACTGAATCTTGTTCATATCCAATGCAGTTTGTGGCAGCCCAGGGAAACGAAGCCTTAGGTTTTGTAGAAGGGTTTCAGCACGCTGGGCCAGAAAATTATTCTTTTCACCATCAGCAACAAGTCCCTTGACTCTCCCACCCCTGTCAGTGACTATGCCTTTGACCTTTCCACCCCATGATGAGCGCTTAACTTTCTTGCGGCCTGTGTTTTTTCTCTCACTCTTCTGTTTCCAGACATGTACAGCTCCTTCAATTCGATTAACTATTTCCAAGGTTTGATGTTCAGATGACAGATCAAGGCAATCAAGAAGACATTCCGGAGAAAACTGGTCAGCAGTTATGTATCGGTAGATGATATCACCTAGACAAGCTTTTCCACTCTGATGCCAGTTGGAGAATAAACATGAAAAATTACAATATAATGGTATGAACTTAGTTATATGGCAAAAACAACCAATTTGAACAGCATCTAACAATATCTTGGTCCATAAGTAGTTCGCGCAATAATCATTGAGAGGGAGGCAGGCAATACCTTGGGCAAAGTTTCCAAGTATGCTGCAGGTATCTCCATCTCAGCCAGCACACTGCTATTGATAGCCAGGGCTGCCTTGAGGATTTGATTTGTGCAATCTTTACATTTCTGCAATTTCTTCCTAGCTTCTTCCGACAAACCCTTTGGAGGCAATTTTGGGCAAGGCAGCCACCACTTCTCTTCCTGCCTAATTGATGGTCTACCCCCTGAAGCTGAAGAAGGATAGCTATCACAGTCAACGTTGTCACCCACAATTATCCCTCGATCCACATACCAAAAGTCTCTTTCTGAAAACCCGTCAAGCATACTAATCAGCATAGTATCAAGCTTCTTTAGGGCAGGAAGATTGACATACAAATCTGAGCGTGGCCTTGTTGCCATTACTTCATATGCACCACCTCCAGGGAATTGTTGAACAGAAGGAACAAGCTCAACAATCGAATCACTGACACATAAAAGCCACTCCATTTCCCTCCGCCACATGGCCTTCTTCTGTGGTGCTAATGGTTCTAGCCTCCAAAGCTCACCAAATACAGTTGCTGCCATCCAAAACCAGCATACCATCAATCTTAGAACAAGATACGAAAAGAACAAATAGGGAACAAAATTGACATGTATACAGAAGCAAGAAAACTAACCAGACAAGTTAGTGATTGCATTTGAGATGGCCAGCGCAGTACACACCCCTTTTCCTCCCCCAGACATGTCTTCTCCTAGAAGCAGCTTAGCGAATCTCTCTTTCATCATCTCAACTTCTACACAAAATGAGACCATTATAAAATGAGAAACCTCCCAGAAGTTTGTGATCAAATAGAAACTACATTAATCACTTATGCAGCATATGATATATGAAACCAGCATAAATTCCAGAAATTACACATATCAGAGTCATAAAATCGCGGATGCAGCAAGTTAAGCGGCTCAGCATAAAACTCTTAGCCAGCAAGAGAAAAAATCTTCACTTTCTAGCAAAACAAACTTAATTAGCTACAAATTCTTAAACAAAAGCATATAAATGTACATCAATCAGAAGTTTAAAGCTGAGAAAACCAGGGTAACAAATAAAGAAACAAAATAATGTGTACGAGTTAGTTGGTGCTTGATTCGTCCTGAAACAATAACTACATTTGCTGGAAATCGAAGATTAAAACTCTGCCGCTTGACTTGCGGCATAAAAAAGATGATCTTGAAAAAGACCCCAAAAAAAAATTACCGGGCAGTTGGTCGTCTCGTTTGTCAGGCTTTTCATCACCCCAAACCACGACATCCTTTCCACCAATCACCGGCAGCATCAACGGGAACTGCGGGCGAAATCGCTCCGCCGGCGGCATCCGCGGCGACGATGTGAGGGAGCTAGAACCGGCTTCTGCGTCGAATCGCCGGCACGAAAAACTGCTACAACTCTCCGACTCGCTAACATCGGCGCTCAAGCTGTAGCTCCCGCAGCGCTGATCGGAGCCATCATCAGACGACACGCTCCCAGCCATCTAGTAGAGATCCGACTCAGAGCAGAAAGAGCACGCACATTCCCCACAGCAGAGAAGAAGATTACACTCGCGTGATGGCTGGAAGCAGAAATGATGATTGGCGAAAAAGCAGCCAGGGATAAGAAACACTCGCACTCTTGACTTCTTTCTTTCTTTGCCTTGCCCTTTTCTTTATTTTCCTGTTTGTTTCTCTCTCTATAAACAAAAATAAAAAAAAAATCGTTTCTTTCTTTTATTGTATTGGTGTTTTTTATTGCCGTGTGGTTGGCTGCTAGTGATGGTACTTATATGGCCACGGCGTCCACAGAACCTGTCCTGTCTTCCAGTACTGTCAGGCCCTGCTCGGTCGGTTGTCTTTTGCCAGCATGTCCAAATTTGGTGACGTGGCCAGTGATTTTGATTCCGTGGCAGGATTCAGCAACGTGGGAAGACGGCATTGGTGCCGTAAGCTGACACTGGACATAAATGCTATAGTAGAGCATGTAACGGTCGTTAACGTTTTTGACGGAAAGAGGGAAGGATGAGAAGCGAGGGTGCTCATCATAATTAATGTCAGCGTAGATTCCGAAACGTCCGATTTTTGATCGGGGATTTAATTGGCTTCTGATTTCTCATCATTTTCAGTGAGATTAGACTAATTAAAGGACTCCTGCTAATTAAAAGTTCGTAATTAGAATGATCAAACGTACAAAGCAATCTGGACCATCGGTAGAGCCAGAACTGATTGACGGCTGAGATGAGAGGGAAGGAGAGGAATCTATAGCGGCTAAAAGGCTGAGAGACATTGTGTAGAGAAGAAGTCTTCGCTGCCGGGGAGACATCAGATAAGGTTACATATGCAATGCAGCCGAGACTATACTAAGATGCACGCTTTTTAGTACGTGTAAATCTACGATTCGCTGAGATTTTTCCGTGTCAGATTCAATCTATGTAACGTAGATCATGGGGATACATTTTGCAATGAGATTCAGATGAGCGAAGAAATGACTCACCACCGCTGGGTATTTGATAAGATCACGGTAGACCTGAAATCAGAGTATTCGAAGTAGGTCCCACGAGTGGTGATGGATTAAACAAAGGACGGGAATAGCTACCGTCTGCGAACCGACCACCGTAAGGCTGTAGGGATGAATCACGTGATGGAACCAAAAACGGCAATAGCACAATTGGCAATCTTTTAATTGCCATTGCAACCCGCTCCTCAACCTCATTTCATTACAAATTCGTCCTAACCCTTTTTAGTTGGATGCATATTGGTCTCTAACCTATGTAAAACTGAGTTAAGGCAGAAATCTGATTTATAAAAAGAAAAAACTATCATTTAAATGGTTCATTGATTGTTAAAAACTTATGATACAATTTAAATTTGTGAGAATATAATTACCAAACACATTAAATTAGAATTTAAAAAATTGATATTAGATAGTTAAGTGAGAGTTAGTGAATTCAAACGGTTCAATAACTGTCTTTTAGTAAATTTAAAATATGCCATAATTGTTTGTTAAACCAAATGATCTTAATTTTGTTTGGATTCTAATTTTTGTTTAGTTTTACTTTAGAACATTTAATTTAGGAGGGCATTTTTGTTTTCTGGACCAATTTCATCTTTTTTGTCATTTTATAACTTAGAAAGTTGGTAGAGTTAGGTACATTTAGATTATGTTGTCATTTCATGTTATGAATTTTTTGGAATTTAGAAAGGTCATCTAGAATAGAAATATAAATTAATTAAGTTTAGGTACTAACATGGCATCCTAAAAGATTTTTGGGGTTAGTTTAGGTAAAAAGGAGGAGTCTGTGGGTGGATTGAAGGTTTTTAGAAGGTTCTTGACAAAATTGGAAACTTTGGGATAAATCTGTCAATTCTATAAAGTTTTAGGCAAATCTGACAAATACCCATTCCAAAAAGTTTTGGGTCATTGGACTACTAAGTAGGCCCAAAGCATCTAAACTAGGGATATCAGTGGATATTTACTCTTATGGATATCCTACCATATATTATCTGATGGATAGGATTTGTTTATAACTAAATGGATTTAGAGTGGATATGAATTTTATTTTTTTTATGCCCAGTGAATGTGGGCAGGATACAAGTTTAGGCATACTGCCCTATATCTTACCCGCACACACACACACACACACACACACACACACTCTAAG